>JACEVL010001557.1:0-110859 GCA_020284085.1 Aporrectodea caliginosa
GAATCCCTCAAAAGTACTATGAGGATGGCTGTCACAGGAACTCAAAATGGGTCTCTTAACAGGTCTAGAAAACGTAACTTGAGCAGATTTTAAAGGAACAGTTCCAATGTAAACGGAAGATTGTTCTAAAGCACGTCGCATACTGCCCGCCAGCTGATTTTAATTGGCCCTCCCGAGCTCGCTATTTTTTTTTCAATTTGTGTAAAAACGTAGTAAACGACTAAGTGACTGGCCGACTTGTATTCGTTCGTAACATTGCATAGGCCTACACATGCGATTATTCATCATGATTATTCCCTAATAAATTTTAATACAGTTAGCAATTTTGAATAAATTTTAGTCGTTGCTTTTGAGTTTAATGGTGCTTCAAGAGTAATTTCTTCGGTAGCCAACGGTGTCAAAAAGGTTTGATAGCACTATTCTATCTTTATCAACTAACGAATGAGAGTGCAAGGTGCAGTCATGTTGGCGGACGGCAGAGAGGCACCAGAAGATCTCCACAGTCCATTGAACTGAAGTATGAATTGACTGAGTTGAAAGTGGAATAAACAGCTGTTCCTTTAACCAGACAGATTGCTCCGTTATATCAAGATAATTAAACACCAGTTAATGATTTCTGCTTTATTTCACTTTCCGCTATCATGTGTGCTGAGGCTGACAGGTGCCCATACGAAACATTTATATTACATGTAGGCCTACCGTTGTTTAGAGGTTGCCATCGATATCGTTTTAATAATAGCTAGGCCTATGTGTAAGAGAAGAGATTTCTGACCACATAAGGTTAAAACCGTTTTCATTTATTAATTTTGTGTGGACTCTGTTACTGATCGCGTAAAGTTATGCGAATGCGTCTGACAGCGTCTGTGTTTGGTTCACGATAACAACCGTCTGTTTTATATACGTTGCTGTTGGGTCTAGGACATTTCCCCCCCGGACAATTCCTCCCGGACGTCTCCCACGAAGTTGGACTGATGAAAATAATTCTCTACTTTAATAGAAGTTGGATTGATGAAAGAAATAATTTTTCTTAAATAGAAGCTGGATTGATTAAACAAATTCTATGCTTAAATAGAAGTTTGATTGATGAACAAATTCTTTGCCGAAATGAAAACTGGATTTATGACAGAAATTCGTCTTTTAAATAGAAATTGGATTGATAAAAAATAATCTTTGCTTAAATAGAAGTTGGAATGATGAAAGAATGCCTTTGCTTCAATAGAAGTTGGATTAATAACAGTTGTCATGGACAATGGTAGAGTTACCTACTTACTGCTCGGGGGGAAATGTCCAGGGGAATTGTCCAGGAGGGGAATTGTCAGGATACCGTCGCTGTTAATATCGATCGTGATTGAGAAAAACCGGAGCACGAGAGGAAAACGACTGAAATTAATGTTGTTAAAGCAACTGTTATCCCGCAAGAATTCTCACCCCACACGCGACCCATATTGGATCACACAGGGTTCCAATAAATGTCCATGGGCAGACTTTTATATTTTTCTAGTAAAATATTACCACTGTGTGTTGTAATCGTCGGAATTTAGTCTACTGAGAACTGCAACTGACCAACATACATGTATATTAATTTTGAGTGAAGCCATGGTAGTTTTCTTAAACGATCAATTTTATTCGCATTAAAAATGTTTTATCAGTTAATACCTTCAGAAAAGTCTTCTACATAAATATCATCAACAATGTTTATAGGGTATTTATTTAACCGCTTTCGCATTGGGATGTAACGTGGTGAACGGTAACCGATTGGTTACAGCGTTCACCTTGTAACGCGGTCACTGCTGTTTAGGAACATTATGCGAGTCCTTCATTCACAATTGTGAATCGATGTTACATGGTCGCATGTCCACTTCTAAACATTAGAATGATGGTTATATCAATTACAGTTGAAAATACAGCATTCGTATTTCAAATATACTAACAGTTGTACGAAGGTCGACTCAGCCTTTACAATCGCTAGGTGGCTTTTAAAAGAATGAGTGGTAGGATGTGATGGGCACATTGCATGGCTGCCAAACAGTTAAATTTGACTCCTGTAATAAGTTGTGATCATCCGCTCATACTATGATTTGTCAGTTTGAAAAATTAAACGAGGATTATACAACATCATCGGTTAGCAAGAATTATAGTGTGTGGCTAGTGATAAAATAGTTGTTTATATTACCATTGGTATTTGTCAATTAATTGTATGACTATTTGAAAACCTTAACTTGTCGCTTCTTGCAAAGATATCCCGGGCATAAACGCCTTCTTATGTAAATAACAATTCAAGAGAAACTTTCGAAAAAGCAAATCCCTGCAAATTGCTCTGCAAATCAGACTGGCGAAGAATTCCTTCACATAAATGCAAAACTGCATCGTATTGACGACACTTGGATATGTAAGAATCACAGACTGGTAATAAGCTTCACTCTATTACACGAGAGGGCAACGCTTCCTTGAGCTGTGACTGATGATATTGTAACGGTTTCACTCTCAAAAAAGAAGCTATTGTATAATCACGTAAATACGCCTAAATATACAGTCTGGATCTGTTTTCAGCATATCATAGTCCGACTTTTAAGAAAATATGCGTGTAGACCGTCTCGTTCAACATAATGAACGGATCGCATAGACCTACTCAGCTCAAATAGATAACATTGCCCCGAGCCCGGGGTGGTATGGAGCCGCAACTGGTGGTCGTGCCGGACTCCTGTTAGTACCAGGCAATGCCGGGTTGATGCGGAGTCGGCATGTCGCTCTCTCCCATGGACGAGGCTGTGATCCCTTCATGTAACCACGTGGTCAGGAAAACCTAAGACCTCGAGCACGTTGTGCTTTTTGGCGAGGAGTCTTTGACAGCCGGTAATCTCGAAATAACTGACAGCCAACAAAGTCACCCTAGTCAACAATATGGACTTCAATCTTCTTCTTTAATAAATTAACGCAAACGTCAATATCAGTTCTTCACATTGACAGAATCACTTTGTTCATCACAGAACGTCTTGTTTACTAACTTCACCTAACAACCGAACGTAGGCCTATTATTAAATTGCTAAATAAAAGAAATCTCAACTCTTGGCTAATTCTAAGTCTCTTCTGCAGTTTCCGATTGCGTGTTCTGATTGTAGAAAACTCTATTCTACAATCGACGACGACAGCTTCTGCAAACGGCTGGCGACAGCCTGTCATTGCAACTGCAGTTTGACTGGCCTCGACCAAGCAAACTACTGCATTTTTATCCATCTAGTTTAACTTACGGAAATCTTGCTTGCTTGAATGTTTGTTTGTTTGAGCCACAGGCTAAAAAGTCAAATCTTGCGACGACTAATGCGATCACTTACAATCATTCAATCGTCCTGAAACTTGGCAGATAGACTCGCCCTCGCAGACACTTCATTCTATAAAAATTTCAGCTCCCCCAAAAAGGCAAGCTTATAGAATCGGGGATTAAACTTTTCGAATCGGGGAATCACCTTTTCCGATACGCAGCGTTGCCATTGGCCGCAACAAAAACGGGCGCGCTGCCTCATTAAACGCACGCTATGTCGTAAAATGAACGCGGACTATTTTCAGAGTACACGTTATAGGATACTAGATGGATATGGTAAAAAACTTGTTTTACGGGCTGTATTTTATTATCCATCTAGTTTAACTTACGGAAATCTTGTTTGTTTGAGCCACAGGCTAAAAAGTCAAATCTTGCGACGACTAATTCGATCACTTACAATCATTCAATCGTCCTGAAACTTGGCAGATAGACTCGCCCTCGCAGACACTTCATTCTATAAAAATTTCAGCTCCCCAAAAAGGCTAGCTTATAGAATCGGGGACTCAACTTTTCGAATCGGGGAATCCCCTTTTCCGATACGCATCGTTGTCATTGGCCGCAACAAAAACGGGCGCGCTGCCTCATTAAACGCACGCTATGTCGTAAAATGAACGCGTACTATATATTTGTAGAGGTAACTGCTTCGTAAGACGCATTATAGGATACTAGATGGATATAGTAAAAACTTTGTTTTACGGGCTGTATTTTATTATACCCTCAAGCGATACCAAACATCGGGCGCGAAACGATCTTATGCACAGCGGTTCAAATCATTTTGGTGCAGGCCTTTCTCGCCCATAGTAAAACTTGGCGCCAATTTCCCAAATCCGAGCCGGTACGAGTTCGTGACCTCACACAATAGGTTGCCCTTAGCAACCACTCGGTTTTCGTTCCTACCAGAAATGCTATTCATATCCCGGTACAAGTTTGTGACGTCGAGCAATACGTTGCCACTAGAAACGTGTTGATTTCTGCACCGGTGTAGTAGGCTGAATAGACTCCCCCTTTTAAACACTCCGGAGTCTATTTATCCCAGGTTTTATTGACTCGTGGAGTTAATTCTTACTAGGAACAATTGACCGGTGGAGTGTATTGCTACTAGGACTAAAACACTCCTGTTGGTGAATAGACACTCCAGTGGAGTTGATTTCTCCTAGGACAAATTGAATGGAGGAGTTAATTCTTCCTAGGACAAATTGACTGGGGAGTTAATTCTTCCTAGGACATATTGACTGGGGAGTTAATTCTTCCTAGGGCAAATTGACTGGGGAGTTAATTCTTCCTAGGACATATTGACTGGGAGAGTTAATTCTTCCTAGGATAAATTGACTGGGGGAGTTAATTCTTCCTAGGACATATTGACTGGGGGAGTTAATTCTTCATAGGAAATATTGACTGGGGAAGTTAATTCTTCCTAGGAAATATTGACTGGGGAGTTAATTCTTCCTAGGACATATTGACTGGGGGAGTTAATTCTTCCTAGGACATATTGACTGGGGGAGTTAATTCTTCATAGGACATATTGACTGGGGGAGTTAATTCTTCCTAGGAAATATTGACTGGGGAGTTAATTCTTCCTAGGAGATATTGACTGGGGAGTTAATTCTTCCTAGGACATATTGACTGGGGGAGTTAATTCTTCCTGGCACATATTGACTGGGGAGTTAATTCTTCCTAAGACAAATTGAATGGGGAGTTAATTCTTCCTAGGAAAAATTGAATGGGGGAGTTGATTCTTCCTGGGACCAAATGACTTGTGGAGCTGATTCTTCCTATATGACAAATTGAATGGCGTAGTCTTAGATAAGAAGTATTTTCGGTGTAGGACCAATTAACAACGAAGAAAACTACTCCAAACGAAAACAGTCAAATACTGGCTACACAGTGATAATGATAGTAATAATAATTATAATAATTATATTCTTTATTGAAACAATCCGGTTGACAAACGCAACCGGTCACCGTGTACAGCTATGCAACTGAAACAATCCACAAGAGCACAAATGACAGAAGATATCAATCTTAACTACTAACAGAACAGAGCCTGCAATACACGTCGCTAATAGCACTCTATAAAGCATGTCCGCCTACGGACTCGATATCGGTACCTCTCGCTCTCTATGCCAGTGTGTTATCCGGTGGGTAAAAATTTAGAATCGAAGTTCGTAGGTTTCGTGGGTGTCGGTTGGGGTCAGGGTTAGGCGTCGTGAGAGTCTGTTAGGGTAAGGTTAGGCGTCGTGAGAGTCGGTTAGGGTCAGTGTTAATAGGGTTAGTGTCGTCATTAGAAAACATGGTACCTTCCTCGCAGCATGCCAAAGGATAGGCCTACTGTGAACATCCAGTAAACCTACGCATCCCGATACTAAATGTTCGCCTCAATTTGTCCTAGGAAGAAGCAACTCCACAATCCACTTGGTCCCAAGAAGGATCAACTCCCCCTAGTCAATTTGTCCTAGGAAGAATTAACTCCCCAGTCAATTTATCCTAGGAAGCATCAACTCCCCCAGTCAATATGTCCTAGGAAGAATTAACTCCCCCAGTCAATATGTCCTAGGGAGAATTAACTCCCCAGTCAATATGTCCTATGAAGAATTAACTCCCCAGTCAATATGTCCTAGGAAGAATTAACTCCCCAGTCAATATGTCCTAGGGAGAATTAACTCCCCAGTCAATATGTCCTAGGAAGAATTAACTCCCCAGTCAATATGTCCTAGGAAGAATCAACTTCCCAGTCAATATGTCCTAGGAAGAATCAACTCCCCAGTCAATATGTCCTAGGAAGAATTAACTCTCCCATTCAATTTGTCCTAGGAAGAATTAACTCCCCAGTCAATATGTCCTAGGAAGAATTAACTCCCCAGTCAATTTGTCCTAGGAAGAATTAACTCCCCAGTCAATATGTCCTAGGAAGAATCAACTCCCCAGTCAATATGTCCTAGGAAGAATTAACTCCCCAGTCAATATGTCCTAGGAAGAATCAACTCCCAGTCAATATGTCCTAGGAAGAATTAACTCTCCCATTCAATTTGTTTTAGGAAGAATTAACTCCCCAGTCAATATGTCCTAGGAAGAATTAAGCTCCCCAGTCAATTTGTCCTAGGAAGAATTAACTCCCAGTCAATATGTCCTATGAAGAATTAACTCCCCAGTCAATATGTCCTAGGAAGAATCAACTCCCCCAGTCAATATGTTCTAGGAAGAATTAACTCCCCCAGTCAATATGTCCTATGAAGAATTAACTCCCCAGTCAATATGTCCTAGGAAGAATTAACTCCCCCATTCAATTTGCCCTAGGAAGAATTTACTCCCCAGTCAATTTATCCTAGGATGAATTGACTCCCCATTCAATTTGTCCTTGGAAGAATCAACTCCACAAGTCATTTGGTCCGATCTTAAACGAAAACACTCCCGGGGTGTTTATTCGCTGGGTGGAGTGTTTTTGCCCTAGTAGGGATTAACTCTGGAGTCATTACATACTAGGATAAAAACACCCCCGGAGTCCTTTTATACGGTGAGTGCATTCAGCCTCCTACACCGGTACCAAACTCCATCAGTAATTCATTTGAGTTGCTCTTCATATCTCCAAAAACCGCACCCGTTCGAGTTTGCGACGTCACACAATATGTTGCCCCGAGCAACGGGGGATTTTCTGCACCGGTTCGAATGTCTGTAGACATATAATGTAAAATGTACTCAATGAACCTAAAACTCAAACCGCTACCGTCGTCAATAGCAACGCCATACAAAATGGATTCAGTAACCCTAAACGTCGTACCGGGTCGACTGTCAATTAATTTTCAATGCAAAATACATTCACTAGATGGCGTTATGTCTAAATAGCGATTAAGAACATTTCTGTATTGGGATTCCTGATCTTGAAGCAAATTTGATGATGTGGGAAGTTATATCGCGAGCCCGCATGTGGTACTAACTTTTTAAATCTGATCTACACGGGAAACTGTAAAGCCCTCGTGCTGAAATTACGTTGAGGTTTTATATCAAAGAAAACATCTTGATTTCAAACATCAAATTTCACTCCGTGTTACAGGACAATTATTCTTAGCCTATCGGCTGCTGTGTAATGTCGTGATGCTAAAATGTTATGAAGTCAGAATTCAAAAGACATGAATAATTATTTAATATTTACAAGTTTAGCACCGTTAACGAACGCAATAATATTTATGGCTAAAGATTACAGAATACATGCTTGCTTGTGCCGTCAGTTCGTGAAACTCTAGCGACCGTCGTGACACAGAATACATAGTAGGAAGGAAATTGTTTCGCAGAAAATCATGCATAATAATTACTGACGGTTGCACAATCACAATTAAAATATGAAAACAATGGTAAAATCAACAAAAACCATTGCACAGCATTCCTAAAACTGCAAAAAATTGTATAATAACCAATGCTGAAGTAGTTAGTAACAACCTTTTCTGTATTCGGTCGTACTCCCTCCACTGCGTAAATTTGAACGATTTTAAGACAAATGAGTATAATCGCCTACACATACTTTAGAAATTAACTACAGCGTGAAGCAACTTTTTTTAGCAGAAAATAAATCTGATCATTGATAGGATAAAGCTCCAGGATTATTTCTAATTTGTTTCTGTAAAAGAAACCGGCGAATAATGTGTTCAAACGGAAAAAAACTCTTCCTGGCAGCAAATTCAGCCATTGCTTCCGTACACCGAAAGTTACAATCTATACAACATCTGACTTTCAAATACCTTGCAAGAAAATGTCGTCCCAGAGTATAGTGACATTTAGAGGGGTAAGAAAGACCAAAAAAAGTTGACAGAGGTTCCTTTAGAGAGAAGACGAAACGGTCAAAAAAGTATGGGATAAATTCCTCAGCACATAAATTAAATTTAGTTATATTAAGAGGAGATAAATAACAATAAAGCGTGTTAAATCCAAGCAACGACTGCACGTCTTCATCGAAAAATGAGTCAAGCGGTGGCAACACCAAAACATTCGCCAATTCAAATTCCTGCAAATGGCTTTGCAGGTCAGGCTCACGAAGAATTCGTTCACATAAATGCAACACTTCATCGTATTTACGACATTTGTAAAGGTACAAAGCACGGTAGCAGTCAACTGTGTTGTACTGGATTTCAAACTCTTTGCGAATCACATTGTAGAATAATGTCATATTTTCTAAGGCATATTCCGCTAGAGCATCAGCTAATTTTTCCATAACCAGCACAGGATTGATCCTCAAAGTCGCAATTTCTATCACCGGATCAGTTATCTGATAAACATCCTGTCTAGCTGCTTTTAAATAAAGGCTTAATTTCATCGAGGTGCAGAACTTTCGCTTTGCTGAAACCAGCAGAAAAATGTCTAAACGAAATGTTGAAGTTGGCAGATAAGGATTCAATTCTAATTGTTTGGACATTCTTTCGGTGGTCATTGCTTTCAAATAATAAGCAAACACCTTTGGTGTAAGACGTAGATCGAGATAAATCCGCCTTTGATTGAAAAGCATATTTTCACTAAGCTTCTTGTAGAGTAGAATAAGTCCAACGATTCTAACAATATCGTCAATAAAGAACAAACAACCTGCGTTCAATGTTTCATTTTGCATGCGGGTCGTTTGATCCATTAGGACTGCTTCGCAGAGGTTCATTACAATTTCGTTTTCTGATGTTGCAAAATTGAGTGCAGCCAGGTAGACAAATGCTGCAGAAGCAATGCCGTTTGATTGAGAATCGTCACATTCCAGAGCCTTTATAAGGAACTCTTTTGATAGAAGAGACAGTATTTGAAATTCTGAGTAGCTATTTGATCCTGTTAAATTTTCAAGAAATTCCTGTGCTCGTAAAAATTGAAATCGACTTCTGTCAACTGATGCGGATGGTTCGGGAAAATTATGATACTGACATCTTATAATTTTAGGTTTAAAACAAATTCCCTTGATATATTCAACGAGCAGATCGCCATTCCATGACATTTTCCCACAACATAAGCCATGCCTAGCATGCAAACTATACAGTGTTATGTCAAAGTATTTGAAACACGAAACGTTCTCCGGTATTGGTAGAATAGTCATTGTTCTATGAGTTAACAACGTAAAGTTTCTTATTGAATGCTTGTAACCTAAAATGGATCTCAATCCATATCCATCTTCATATTTAATTGATTTAGGAACCTTGGCACAATAGCATGAAAACTCGTACTCAAACAAGATATTAATGGAATATCTTGTCTTTTCTTTTCGAAAGTCTATGAGACGTAGCATACAATCCACAAGTCTTGGCTTTAGTTTTGTTGTCCTGTAAAGCAAGTCAGTGAATGGATGTACATAATTTTCTAAAAGCCAAAGACAAAGTGTACCAGGATTACGTAATTCATTTAGTCGTCTTTCAATGTTGTCGAGCATCGTTGAACTTGAGGGTAGATGAAATAAGTTGGCCTCTGGGATAAAATAATTTGGATAGTATCTCCTCTTTAGCCATTCTGAAAGCTTCTGTAACAACTCACAACAGATCGAAATAACAGAAGAGGAATTCCACCACTCGGGTGACATCTCTTCACAAGTCCATAACATCAGCGTCTTTAACTGATACGTACAGAGAACCTCATCCTCCTTTGGACAATCCTGTTGTATCAGTTCTCTCTTGGCGAAGAATCTCAACAAATGATAGACAATCTGCTGAATTAGAGTCCAACTCTGAAGTAAAATTACTTCGGCGACTGAAAATGAAAATCTCCACTGCTCTTTGTCGTCTCTGCAAGAACGATGCTGAACGTATACAACATGACACCCATTTTGAACGACATCATAGATTGTGGCATTCGTCGGCCATCCGTAAACTCTATTTCGTTTTGGCCAGCCTTGGGCTTCTTTAGGCCACTGAGGGCAACACACGCTATGGACGCTATCAATTTGGACATCTTCTATGTTAAATTGAGACCTAATTGATGGACCTCTCATAATATGTGATCCCTCGATATTAAAGTTACTGTATTCTTGTGGCAAAGTCGTCTGACTAAACTCATACTTTTTACATTTCCAGTTGTAATTCAATTCTCCAAAAACTCGAAGTCGCACAAAACCTGGATAACTGAGATATGGCTCAATCTTGTGGCATATTATCTTATCGTCTAGTAGACTCACATCATTTGGCAACACTGGAAAGTCTTCTACGAAGGCCAGTGCATTAGCTCTCCAAAACAGCGTATCAATGTCATCGACTAATGGATTCACTGGTCGGATACGGAATTCCGCGCTGCTGCCACATTGCATGGCACACGATTTTGGCAACTGAGATGTGCTCGAAAAATAGACATGTATGAGATCAGAAACAGCATCGCTCGACTTTGGAAGCAACTGGCATGTACCAACAATGAATTCAGATGCAATCTCCTCCATCAATTCATCCGCATATTCCGTCATCCTAAGAGAAAATTGCAATCCTTTATGATTCACCAAATATTTGTTATGAATTCATTCGTCAGCGTCTTCGTTGTCCTAGTCAATTTTTATGTTCGCAGTTGAAAAGTTATACGTGTATGCATGTATAAATGTATGTATGTATGTATGTATGTATGTATGTATGTATGTATTAGGGGTCTGCGGGTATACCCGTACCCGCGGGTTTACCCGTACCCGACCCGTACCCGCGGGTCGGGTACGGGTCGGGTAGACATTTTACGGGTCGGGTCGGGTACGGGTAGGAGCATTACGGGTACGGGTATACCCGGTTTTACCCGTAACGAACTGAAGTTTTTGGGTTACATGTAATTGTGAGTCTTGCACCTGCAGAGACTTACTATAACTGGCGGTATCCTGTCTAAGTAGGCCTACCATATCCTTGTGTTGACCTATTTCCGTGCGCCTTAGTGAGCTTGACATTGATTTATAGATGCTCAATTTACAGTTACAAAATAGCTTGTTTCCATAATTCCACTAGCACAGTCCGATCGTAGGGTTTTTACATATGTCTCATCTGAGTTTCAGTCCCGACAGCCTGTGTCGGAGGTTGCTGCAGCCGAGCTTGGCAGTCCAGCAGCCGTGTTTTCATTAAAACAGGTTGATGCAGTAACGGTAGTTGAGGCCAAGCATAGTTGAAACACAAAGTCTATCACCCCTTTCCCTCTGAGAAATACTGAAACTATTCAATTAGCAGTATTTTGTTACAAACTGCCGTGTTATGGGTGGCTGCATAAAAGTTATTATTATTATATCTTTAAATCGCCCGAGGTGAGTGTAACCCCCAGGCTCTAAGAAACTATCCGAACAGTTGTGTCGTTCTTGAGTCACCGGTAAAATAAAATTATGTAAACGTGCACCGAAAAGCAACAGCTTAGAACCGTTGGGTGCAAATTGAAAGACGCTGAAAGAGGAGTGCTGTGTCCTCCGGGTCCCCCGAAACAGGTTATAATAATAATATATAATATTAATATTAATAATAATAATTATTATTATTATTATTATTATTATTATTATTATTATTATTACTATTATTATTATTATTATTATTATTATTATTATTATTATTATTATTATTATTATTATTATTATTATTATTATTGCTGTGATCATCACTGTGATCGTCAGACTATTATTATTACTACCACATGCCTTGTAAGACCATTGGACTGGTAGGGACTGGGACCATGGGAAGTCCTATTAATTATGTGGCGGGTACGGTACGGGTACGGGTATACCCGCGGGTACGGGTCGGGTTGGGTAGTAATTTCGAGTACGGGTCGGGTACGGGTACGGGTAACGGTCCTGTGTTACGGGTACGGGTCGGGTAGCAAAAATGCTCTACCCGCAGACCTCTAGTATGTATGTATGTATGTATGTATGTATGTATGTATGTATGTATGTATGTATGTATGTATGTATGTATGTATGTATGTATGTATGTATGTATGTATGTATGTATGTATGTATGTATGTATGTATGTATGTATGTATGTATGTATGAGCACTTGTTATAGCGCCCCTTCAAGATTTCTACTCAGAGGCGCTCCCGACTACAGCGCGAACACTGAATCGGAGTTTCACGCCGAAGCGCATGAGCAATTGCGAGTGAAAGACTTGCCCAGGGTCCCTACGCGGCGGCTTGAGGTGGATTCGAACCCGCAACCCTTCGGCTGCAAGGCACGGAACATACCTATACACCACCGCGTATGTAAGCATGTGCGTATATGACGAGGTTTAGCCAACCCAGAAATTAATTAATTAATTAGACTAATCACTAAGTCACCGATGGATCGTAAGTACCTTAGGGATGAAAAAAAGAATTCTAAATGATTAAGATTTAATTTCGGTATTAACTTTGCAACAATTGCTTTGTTTTTATTTTATATCTAAGCATAATGCCTCGTTACACTCGCTCTGCGTGCCGATGACGTCCTTGATTAACAGCTCCAAATGATAACTGCACGGTAAAACAAGATTGTGTAAGATTGCAGCGCTATATGTCGGTCAGCTCAATTCAATACGGCGCTTTTAGATCTATATGAAAGAGGCCACAAACGCAACATTTCCTGATTCCTGAACAGAGAAAATGTCTGCATGTATTTACGCATATAATGTATACTTAAAATTTAAATACATACGAAATAGTTTTCATTTAGAAACGTCACGAGTATGTCTCTGTGTAAATAATCTAACAAACTAAGACAATTTGAAAGCAACAATAAGATATTTATATAGCACCTGTAAGTCCTGTACAGTAACTGAAGAAACTAATCAGAAGAATTTATGCATTGGCCCAAACGCGACGGCGTATTACACAAGTCCGTAGGTTAGAGACCCTATCTTCGAGCCGTTCATACAAAATAATCCGTCAAAAATGGTGCAAAGACAGCCAACGACCGACTGAGCCCTCATCATGTGGGCTTACGGATCTATCTAATACTTGATGGTTCTGTATACTTTCACTGTAGGCCTAGGCCTAGAAAAGAATGTTGCTTTAGTAAATGACTTGTTTACGTTGAAATGATACAAACACAGCCAACGGTCACGCAATATTGTGTAGCATTACGGAAGTAGCTAGACCAGGAGTTGTTAATGTTGCGATAAAGTATCGCAATACTTATACTTGGTATCGCCGAAACTTTTTCAGTATCGCAGCAAGTATCGCGATAGTTTTATTTTGCTGGTATCGCATGTACTATATAGCTTCCTATATAGCTTATACTTTTTTTAGCCTGTCAGCGATACTCGATACAAATAACTTTCCACTATAATTTATTACGGTATGGTTTCTCATCGGCTTAAATAAGTCACGATGAAAAAAAGCAAAATAAAGTGAAAAATGTATTACGCGTCGATAATTGCTTTTACCACGTTTTAAAATACTTAGACAATACAACAAAAATAATAATTTAGATCTCATCACGTATTTTATGTGAATAAAATTTAATGTAATACATAGGCTACTTATCGAAAGGTATTGGTAAAAGTATTGGTATTTGTTTTGCAATAGGCTACTTTTAAGAAATAGTACTGGTATTGGTATTGCCAATACTTTTATTAGGAAGTATTGGTATTGGCATTGCCTATACTTTTTCAGTATTGTTAACAGCCCTGAGTCTGCTAAACTGAGTAGGATGTAACAGCCAATCTGGTTATGTAGGTCGTGAGGACTTCTGTAAGCCACTGTAAATGTTTTAGGCCACTCTAATAATACTTAATTAAGACGAATTCTGGGGTAGGTCCTACGGTGCGATAGGCGTTTTAGGTCACTCTAATTACACCAGTAGCCTATGTTGGCTGCCTCTTATTCATTTTAGGGTGCTGATTTCAGATCTGGGCTTTGAAAAAAGGCCATCACGTCACACTTTTATGTTAAAGGTCATTTTTAGTCAAATAAATGTCATTTTTGTAGAGATACTTTAATTGTTGCCGTTGCAGCACTTCTTACTTACTGCTGACAGTAAAAATAAAAACTGCTGGGAAAAATATCACTTATCCTAATTGTTTTCAATTGTACTATTGTGAAGACATGTGCTATTTGTTTCACAGCAAATGTCAATGCTAAAATGGTAAAAGGACAGCGATGCGGGTGTATTAATTTACCAGACAAAGTTTGCTGTGTGTTGACATTATTACAACATCTGACAGTAGTACTTTAACAAAGACTGTGAAGTGAGCTGCTACTTATATTTTGGCTGCCATGTTGGTGATCACGACAATAAGTTATGTATGCTGTATTGCACATCGGCGTAGGAGGCGGGAGTTAGAGGGGCAACTACCACTCAATTTAGTTCAGCAAACAGTTTCATGCTTCACATAATTATGGCCAGAGAAAGACATTCAGATGGTCTCCTTGAGTAGTGACAAGACTGTGGAATAAGGGCTGATTCTGAAATACGGTGACTGACTTAAATCCAATATTTTGTATATCATAAACCCTCAATCAATCAGTCAGTAAATTCAATTAATGAATTTTTGTCGACCTCACAAAAGTTAACATGTCAAATTTTATATACTGGGGTTTACATGCTGGCTCTTTACCTACGAATTTTACAGGTTGTGCACGACTACAGGGAAACAAAAGACGACACTTGTTAAATATAATTATTTTCTTTGCTCCACAGAATCTCAAAGAACTATGGATACGCAAAGTGCACCTATCTAGAAATTTTATTTAGCTCATCTTTTAGACTACCAGAATGGCTACACAAAAGTTCACATGTAGCTCTCTAAGTACCTATGCAGAAACCACTTTAAGTATGTTGAAACAATATCAACAGTAATGACACACACCATTTATGCAATAATGTTCAATTATATGACTTTGGTATAGTCTTTTATTTGTTTAAGGTATGTTACATTAGTCCATGTCGTACTCTCGCAAATATCTTTTCCAAAAATATGCTTTACCAAAACGTTTATAATTGCTGCCATTATTTGTCAGGATTGAAAACTATTCACAGAAGCCTGTATGTATCGCACGATTGATATTTGTCTTTCTTATGGAACATGGCTATTTTTGCAACAGTCATAGCGCTGCTGTAGATTTATTCGACAGTATTTTTACAGATTTTTGTATTGCGATGAATGTGACTTTTATGTCAGTGTAATTATTATGGTCTGTCATTAGATCCTGTTAAATCGTCCGATATGTGGTCAGCCACTGTACGGCGACAGGTCTGAAATCATCCGATGTGTCTATGGCGTGACTCTGCTACTGATGAAAATAACAATGTGCCATTTGTTCTAATTCTGTTGTCTCTCCTGTAATCATCGTTCAGTGAGGTCTGTCTAATATCCGGGTCGATCAGAGACTGGACTGTGGTGCGCCCGCATACTGTCACGCAAAGTTCATGTCGTTGAAAGCATTCGCGATGTGCAACGCGTCAGATGGTAATTTGAGGTCATTAGCTGTTCTGCTGTGGGTCGTTAGGGTGCGGGTGGGCCGAAGAGAAAACTTATTGATTTAAACGCAGCTGTTGTGGGAGGATAATGTTCTGGTATGTCGTAATGTAATCACGAAATTTTTGAAGCAATGTTTAAATACTAAGCGCAGAGCACCAGCATATTCACGTATTCACGAGCGCTACGTCATGTCAGAATGGTATGCCCGGGTGCCTGTAGACAAGACAGAGAGACAGAGAGACAGAGAGACAGAGAGACAGAGAGAATGAGAAGGAACAGCTGCTAAGGCGGGGCGGGAGTGTCTAGCACGAGAATGATTGGAAGATAGAAGATAGAATTTCAGTTTTATGCTCGTTTCAGTTAAGTTCATCCAAAGTTATTTCAGAACTTCTGTGGTTTATTCGTGTCTACCAAACGATATGACTAGAACAACTGCACCACACAACGACAATAACACACAATAAAACAACAACAGAGAGCAAAACAACAACGGCAGAAATGTACAGTAACAACAACAGAGTACACAAATGTAACACCAGTGGACAGCACAATAAAGAAACAGGCCTAATAACAGACTTTCAATTCGACGCACCTAGCAAATGGTCAGAACAAAAAAGAAACCGTATGTTTTCCTATTATTGCCCTCTTATTGTCGCTGTTTCCATGTTGCATCTACATACATCTAAAAACTCGATTAACCTGCGTAGTGCTCGGACCTTCACTGATCTCCGATCTCTGGCACGACGCAGCGCTCGTGAATAAGCTGGTGCTCTGCTCTTAGCCTTAGAGTAGCGCTTTCGAAATTTCACTGATCTCCAAGTAACGCAGATTTGCTATAAATGAGTAGTCTAATACTACCGCATCAACCCTAATCCATATTACTCACGCCCCTTTCTTTCAGTACCATGCTCCATCCACGATCACCACATATTTTCACCTCAAATTACTGTACCTTAAAGTACAGTAATTTTATATTGATTCACAGAGGCAAGCAAAAGATTTTTTACCTTCAACTTCCTTTCTATTACCTTGATTTGTATGTCCTTATAAAAGTGTAATGAAACTAGTATTATCGCTTCTATGAGGTTTCTGGTGCTATGAAACATTCATGCATATTATTTATAAATTGTATTGTATTGTATTGTATTTGAACACTTGTTATAGCGCCCCTACCAGATTGCCCATTCAGAGGCGCTCCCGACTACTGCGCGGACGCTGAATCGGAGTTTCACGCCGAAGCACATGAGCATATTTAATATTTAATAAATGGCATATTTGTCGTTTGAGTGAGGATAATAACGCACTGGTATGGTTTCGATTCAGTTTTATTATCCGCATGAAATTAATGACTGATTAACAAAAGTTTACGAGAAAGGTTTCGTAATAATTGTGCGCTGAGTCTTAGATCTATTGAAATTGTTCGGCCTCTCAAAGTCTAGAAAAATACGCGTCATCTGTGAAAGCACTTCAATATAATATTAAGGAGGAGGGCGACGCTAATGGTCTTGTTACCACACAGTGGTCGTTAAACAGTAAACAAGCAAAGTAATATTGGCTCGTTGAATTTCCGCCAGTTATGACAAATGTTTCAGAGTGGCTCGTTTTGGTGTTGCTCGCTTGACAGGAGCACAGGATTCGCTAGAAACAAATAAAAGCATTTGGTTTGATAACTAGAATATATTGTAAGTTTTACAACAATTGTTTTCAACTTCACAACGTAGTGGATGAAACAGAACTAGTGCAATTCCTAGCAAAATCTCTTAAAAGTGAATAGCGCTACTCGCAAGCTCGTCTGTATTCGTTCATACACAGTAGGGTGTCCCAGAAATATTTTTGTCGAAATATTTTATGCACTCCCTCTAAAACGTTTCTTTATGGTCCCATAATGACACCTGGAAAATTTTATAAAATTTTAAAAATATTTAGGGGTCCCGCAAGACACTCACATTTCACCATGTTGGCATAATTTGCGTCGGACGTGCCCAAATTATTAATGCTTTTAGACAACGACCTTGGATCCCATGATAACATGTTTAATACCAATGGAAAGCTCCTAAATAGTGGAAACTACAAGTATCTGACTTTATTGCGTACATAGGTATGGTTTTACGAATAAATAATGAAAAAAATTGTACAGCAACTCAAGATTTTTGAACTTTCTCAATATCAGTTATTGCCATTAATCGTTAGGAGGAATCATTATTACAAATTCTTGATTATGCAACCAGCCATGGTTTCAGCTACCCCGTACCTGCATCTGCTTATTCTTAATCACTGTTTATACCTTCAGCTGCATATTGTGCAGTTCTACATTTTACAATAATCTACATGTCTACAAGATTGTCACGATTGCACTTAGAAAAGTCATGCCTGTGTTTTTCAACAACTTGCAGAAGAAACTGTTTCTGTTCTTCGTTCTTGTTGAATTGAAATTCTGTATAAGAGCAACTCCAAGCTCAGCATTGTCATTTACACAGGCAAAGTTATTAACAAGCTGACATGCGATATTATACAATTGGCTTTTTGGTCACTCTTCACATGGAATATCGAGGGTACAAGCCACGATGAGTTGGCGGTAGTTCGGAAGAAGCTTCGAGAAATATATAATTCCCTTTTCGTACGGGAAAGAGATTGAACAAAGTGCAATCCTCGATCACCTTTCATTGTCAACATAATCTGTGCTTGATCTTCAGAAGAGAGATGGTGTGAGAACAGAGAGAGGGTTTCCAGCTCTTGGCTTAGGTACCAAGAATGACACAGCATCATCTTCAGTGGTCTTCAGAGCAGCAGCATCGTAATATTGCAGCCTTTTTATTAGTTGAATGTCATTGATGGGTGAATCAGCAGTGACTCGACACGAAAACCACGATTGGATGCAGATGTTGACTAAAACATAATGTTAAATCGTGGATGCCCTGTAATTCACGGGCCGTCAATTGGATAACCGATTGGGTTCCATCAAAACGCAACTAAATCTTCATTGAGTATATATAATGCATTCGCCATCCAACGCGCTCTAGAGGGGCACCAGGCTTGCGAACCGCTGTCGAACTGCTCAATCCAAACACGGATGCCGCGAGTTGGAGAATTCTCTCTAATCATCTTGAGGATTGTCAAGTTGAAGCTGTTCAGTAATGAACTCCTTCAGTTTGTCAGACACAGACAGACATTAATGAGGCTTTGGTTGAAGGTGAGCCAGGTCGGACCATTTATCTTTAAATCGCTTGAAGAGAAGAATGCCTCCCCAGTTGATGGACAAACTTTACCAAGGCACACTACGAATATATATATATATAAGACAACAGGACTTCAAACATGTGATGTTGACAAGCCATCTGCAGCAGATTACGACCGGTGGCTGCCTCTAGAAGGGTGCAGGCTCCATTAACTCTGCCGGTATTTGAGGCCCTTGTGTCAAAACACATGCCGATAATAAATGTATCGCACTGCCACGACTTCATATGGTCTAGAACTGCTACTGCTGCTGCCTGCCTTGACACAGAAGCCAACTTTGGCACACCCAGAAGTTTAGTATTTCTATTAACTAGAGAAGAAATCAGGACTGGCCATCGGTTCACTTTGTCCGTGTTTACTCCAGTTATGTCAGGGAGCAGCTTGCCTTCCCAGTGCCCGACAGATTTAAAGGCTCGAAAGTCTTCCTTGATTTGCAAGCCAAAAAATTTGATATCTTCTGGTAGTGTGCTTTATGTCTTCTTCATAATTGAAACTTTATGCATATAATATACAAGAAGGTTAAATCTGTAGATTCTGCTGTTTAAGAGCTTTATAGTGATACTAAACATGTTATTATGGGATCAAAATGTTGTCACCTAAATATTTAAAAGTCAATGATGCCATGCGTAATTTACGACAAACTGCACTAACTCTATGAGCCTTGCGGGACCCCTAAATATTTTCGAAATGTCATAAAACTTGGCAGGTAATATTACGGGATCATAAAGAAACTTTTAGGAGGGAGTGCATCAAAAGTTTCAACAATTTTATTTTTCCTATGCTATCGTGGGACACCCTAATACACAGCATGTGCTTAATAGAATTTTGGTTAGTATGTGCAAAATCAGCAGCTTGTATAAGCAATTTCAATCAGCACTGTTACAAGGAACAGTCACTCATTCTAGGCCGTAGGTGAACAGATCATAACGTAAAAGAATGCTAGTCATGGCGTAAACTGACTTTTGGTTTCTCTGACTATAGACTTTCAACTCCACTTTTCCTTTAGACACCGCAATAGTAATCTTGAAAAAACTACTAGGTCACGGGAACCAGCTTATTCACAGGCGCTCAGTCAAAGCAAAATCGATAGACAGGTAGGATAAAGTCGGTTCAAGGTCACAATTCAAAGGTGTCAGACGACTAAGGTGGATTGTGTTTAGAATTGAAGTGTCGAGAGCTGTAAGGGGAGGAAGGGGAGGAGGAATCAGGTTAGGATTTGCGAAGTCACAACAAAGTGACCACTAATTGCTGCCATATGCGTCACAGCAACGACGCTACAAAAGTCTTTAGATTAGATTCAATCAGATTAGATTAGTATAAAATGGATTTGATAAGATTAGTTTTCAGGAGCAAATTTTCATAGAGCTTCAAATGAACAATGCCATTGAAAACAATTAATTCACATGACACATTCTGTTCAGTCACACAGTTTCTGCTTTAACCGGGCCACTACCTGAGGCCAAAGAGTGGCGGATTTTCTCATATTCTTTATTTGTCCTTTTTGGTGTGCTCTATAGTTTCTCTTTAGAATCCACCTGAACGCTGCAATAAAATTCAACCCTAGACGTTTTATGATCGAAACACTTAGTTAAGTGTATGCAAGTTTATGCACACCTGGTTGCTTTGATTTGAAGGTGAATTTTTTTGATGCAACCGGTTGCCTGTTGTCCGTTGCTTACATGTCCGCTGTTCTTTTACCGTGGTGTCGGTTGTTCACGTGTCCGCTTCTCAGCAATTGAGCGATAAAATCTGAAGCAATCATTTCACATTCGGGTTATTGTCAAAGCGAGTTAGTTTCTGTATCAGCAGTATAGGTCTATAGGTCTATTATAGTTGTTGAGTGGTTGGGAAAAGATAGGCGAATGTAGGGTAATGTAGGTTAACATGGAGTAGAGTTGGGTAAAGTACTGTAGGATTGTTCATTTTTTCGCACCCGCATTACCAGAATTACTACTATGAGGCAATTTGTCGTACTGTGGTTGATCAAGTATTCCATTGAAGTGTTGTAAGTTGTAACACGACAATAGTTTTAAAACAACAGAACAACCATAGGACGATGATAGGACAATCCTCAGGAAGCTTCTTCGTTTGCGATTATCATGTCATACTGGTGTTTTGTATTGAACATTAATGAATAATTACTTTAAGCAAACAGCTGGCTAACCTTCGCTATTGATGAACGCTGACTTAAACAAAGTTAGCGAACAGTCGTTAATAACATGATGATGGCTTTACACTAGCAGTTGGGTAACATTAGTTACTAAAGAAAGCTGGCCTAAACAAGTTTAGTTAACAATCGTTGATTAAATTATTTCGATTTAGAAGGGATAACTAAGATTCGTACCTGAATAATGATGGCTCTAAACAAACAACTGGGCTAACCTTCTTTGTTGATTAAATTTGATTTAAACAATGTAGGCCTATATAACAATCGTTAATAGCACGACTTTGACTTAACAGTTAGCTATTAATTCGTTATTAAATAACGATGGCTTTAAACTAGCAGTTGTGTAACATTAGTTATAGAGAAAGCTGGCTTAAACAAGGTTAGCTAGCAATCATTAATCAAATTATTTCGATTAAGCAGATTCGTTCCTGAATGATGATGGTTTTAAACAAGCAGTTGACTAACCGTCGTTACTGGATGATTGATAATGGTCTTCGTCTGAGTCGGAATAGCAGGAGCAGCTGTCGCAGTTGCAGCTGAAGTCGAGGTTGCGGCAGGTAAAGCAGCCCCGAGGACAGCCAGGACAACAGCATTCGTACAGTGATGAACCACGGTCGGTCCAAGACTCGAACGTCTGACCAACGGAGAGGTTGCACAGCAGGACGACAGCAGACAGCGATAGGACAAGACGAGACATCTCTACCGAAGAAAGCAAGTCAACGCACACGTTGTAGTATTAGTTCAGAATTTTCTAAAGCATTACTCAAAGTATAGGGGAGGGCACCAGCTTACTCACGAGCGTTGTGCTGTGTCAGAGGGGTTATCCGGAGAAGTAGAAGAAAGAGTCCGATTAATGGAGAAACCTGAGTGTGGAGGCAGAGAAGCTGCTAAGTTGGATTTCTTAGAAGACGAGAAGCTATTGGAAGGCGGAGTATTGGATGGAGTAGGGTAGGAATTCTTGAACAGGTGAGACTTTGATTTAGAGGAGAAAGCCTGCGGGGTGATAAGTAGAGTAGCCCGAATCAGATAACAGGTTCCCACTTGTTATCTGCCTCGGGCTACTCCACTTAGGTAAAGTGAGTTAATTTTAGGCACGTTAAAGCAAAGTAAGGTCAGGTCATGCAATTTAGTGCCAGGTCAGATGACTTGAGGTCAGGTAAGATCAAGTCAGTCCAGATAAACCTGAGGTATTAACCGTCAGCCGTGATAATCCAAACGACTCTAATACAGATACTTGATTACGTTTCTTAGAATTATAATAAATATCTGTAGAGACAATACAGATAGTGTTATGGGAATATGCATTTATAACACACACTAAGATGGCGTATTTGTGACAACTGACAGCTCCAACGTTTGATATTAGTTGAACAGTAGGCCTGAAGCTGTACCCCATGTTCACCAAAAAGTTGATTTGGGATTGAGATCTATAAGACACTGCTGTAGCTTGTGGTTGTTTGTATGTTACGCAATTCAGAAATTCTTAGTTAGCTAAACTATCCACGTGTATTTGATCAACAGTACTGTAATAATATCTTCTAAATCCCATGGATTTAGGCATTACAAATTTTGTTGCAATAAAATAATTTTAATTGAATTGAATCGAGCGCAAAGAACTCACTGTATAAAGGCCTAGTGTTATCTTGAAGTTTGTATAATAAAATAGTAATGGATAATAGGCCTACACAGTTCTTAAGATTCTTTTCGAGAATTTAAATTGTTTACAAAAATTGATACAACGTGTAGGCCCTACTTAATTTAGCCTACCCATATGAAGACTGTTAAGAGTAGCATTAGGCTATTGTTTAAATAAATCAAGTAAAGATTAACCGATTTAATTCCGCACGTTTACGTAGAAATAAATCACACTAGAGATTGACAGATTTAATTGAGAACGTTTAAAAATGTTGAACTCTGAAAACTTAATTTAAAAATCATAGTTTCGTAGAACTTACTTATTGGACAGTCAATCTGCAAATCTTTCGGTTTCCGATCTAAGTCGTCTTTTAACGATCAAGCGAAGTGTTTCCGTTTCCTCTGACAGCCGATTCGTCGTCGAAAGAGAAGCAAGATGAACTGATCTGTATTCGGATGGAGAAGACGAGCATTTATATAACGCCAGATCGTTGTGTTTACGACGCAGATTATCATAAACTGCCTCCGACGAACGACAGCGCGTGTTGTAAGATGAGGGACGCAGCGGGCTAACGAACGCGTGGAGGCTCGTTCCGGAGCCAGCCCTGTAATTAGAGCTCGCTTCTGCCCGAGCCTGACCATTCAATTACTGCACCCACTCAAATGACGGACGTAATGAGGGGAAGCCGGAGAGGAGACTGTCTTACCGTCATTTACGGTAGATTGGATGCTATTTCGTCAGGCGATCTCTGATGCAATTCCCTATTCACAGGCGACTGCTAAAATATGGGGCTCTGTGCATCAGTAAAGCAATTTTAATAATAAAAATACCGTAGTCTGTCGAAAACATGCTATGCTTCATTTCACCGTAAAATTTGGCGAAATTCAACTAAAGGAACGTGTTCATAGAACTAATCCAAACTGTGTTTCGTCGCTGTGTGAAGTAGCCTACTGCGGAAAACAACTTGCAGCATTAAGCTACTTTTCTCGATAATATCAAAATTATCGATTTCAATATTTATTCGGATACTTCTTTTAGACCCACTGATACTATTTCGTTACTGGTCATATTCTTTGCATTTTTAGACTTAATGTAAGCACAGAATCGAACTTAAATTGAATAGTAGGCCTATTAGCAGTATTGTCGCAATTTGATCATCGTAACTGTCTGGAAGTGATTAAACTACATGATAAAGATAATAAAAATTACGCCAACGAATGAGTAGGCTATCATTGGTTTCTCAACATCATGATTAGCCTATGAGTACATTAGTAACATTTCTAAGAGTAAGTCCAAATCGTTACAAACTCACAAAGCGATCAAGTCCAGCGCAAGAAATCTACCGAAAGTCGAAAGAAGAATAAATCAAACTGAAGTTGTGCAGTGGAACACAATAAACATATTCCAACCTTAATTAAACCAACTTGACACTTGTAGCATTTAAGAGCATGTTGTTTAGGGCTTTAGGCCATTATAGGAAACATGAGCAAAGAATTGAGCAGCCTAATATACGAAAAAAAGCATTGCACGAAAAACGCCCACGCTTAATGCATGCGAGATTATTAGCCAGCTAAGCCAATGGAATTTAGCAATTACAGTTCAGAATATAAAAACACGGCTGCAAAGCAACAACAGCATCATTTAACTCAAATTGCATGATTACGCGAATATTTATAGAAGTATGGGCTTCAATTTAATAGATTACGGTAACGGCAAAACAAAGGCGATGACAGCTGCTGTTGAAAAATTGGTCGTCCAATCGGCTCTGCAAACGAAAATAACTGTCGCAGTTGTTCAGTGGCACTTGAGTCATACGGTAGTATGATTGTGTGTTGATCGAGGTCCGGACAGCGGAGTGAGGGTTTTTATCCCAGTCCTATTCAACGCTTACAGCCAGCCACATCACAGCCACTTCTATTTCGACGACATACTGCAGTACCTCTGCCTATAGTGATTGTTCCCTCCAGGGTCAGTTCAGGATTGGCCGCGGTGTCCTTAGGAGAGGCAACGTTATAAAGCTCTATTTCGGGACCCACTCGGCCACTCCCGAGGTCGCCGGGTGGGTATCGCTGTTAGGATTGCTTTTTATCAGAACATGTTTCGTTCCTTCCCCGGTAAAGGTCGCTCCATTTTTACGCGCCTTTTTTTATTCATTAACACCATTCTACATCTCTTAACCTTGGAACCACCGTCATTTTTGTAAAAAAAACGGACGTTATCTGAGTTCCAGGGACAGGAAAGTCTTAAGTCAGGTATCTGTGTCTTTCTTCCCTAGGCACATCTTGGCTATATCTTACCACCATCAAACGTATCTCGCTCTATCTTCATATGTTGGAGTGATTCTCTTACTCGGGTTCTGTGCTGGCAGTTCTTAACGAACAAAGTTATAATAAGTTCTGTTTCGCAAGATATCGATTATCGTCTCTGCCGGGCTCCGACAGTTACGGTCCTCTTTCTGCAACATCAGCTATTTATTTGCATACGGAACTTTGTCCTGTCCTGCCCCTCCCTTCAGTCAGGTATCTGAGCTGAGTGTTGCGACAAGCATACTTGTGTTCGGTATGGACCATATCGACTCCTTCTAATATGCCAGGGTGATCCTATCTGGACTTTGACCTATCGATTACTGTCCTCCATTAGCTGTTTTTTCTGGTCATCTGCAAGGTATGTGGGGAGCCTGTCCTTCCCTGAGTTTCGCACAACCTCTTTAACTCTTGACAATGGAAGCATTGCCTCTCGTGACCTAACAACAGGGCAGACCCAAACCGTGTCGGATCAACGGGCCAGACGGTGATTATATCTGCTGTGACTTAGACGTGCACTGATTATAATTTTCCGGATACCCTCTCATCCGTAAATATATAGTTCGCCACTTGCCCGGATTTTGTTTTTATACGCTCTGTTCGCCCATCACACGAATGCACTACTGTTATCATGCACTAACTACATGCTACGGAGATTGGTCTCGCTAATACACAGAGCACACGCTTCTCCACTCTACATTATAGGCTACTCACGGAGTGCCAGTCTCTCATCGACTCCATTGCAGCTTCTGCTTGTTACAGAGTGGTACGGACAATGTTTTTTTTGCCGTCGGCACTACTCAATAGGCTTCTTGCGAGACACAAACTCTGGCGATCTTCTACAATAGCGGAAAGCCCTTAATGCCAACGTCGATTTTCTATAAGGGCGCCCTAAAGTTGAGCTATTGCTGGGCAATAACGACAGTCGGTATTCCTTTGATCAGCCACGTTTTGAAGACCTATTGTGTCACTGCTAAACGGAAATGCTTAAATAGTACTTTTACTAAAAGATTTAATCAGTAGACTGTCAGACTCAATGCGAAATGGACAACAAAAATAACTCATGCATCAAACTATTATAAACTGCAGATTATTACATAAATAGAATTATTATGCATGAATCTAGCTACAATTAATTTATATATTGTGTTGTCCAATGGTATTGTTCCTGTCTTTATGCACAGAGTAACCTCTTAGTAAATAGACTGTTTTTTTCGTGTGCAGTTGTTTTATCGAATTCTTTTAATAAAACTGTGACATTTCAAATGAATCATCCGAAAACTACGATTATCTTTGTTTTGTAAAACATGCTCTCAACTTGTCGGTCGTGTTTGCCAATACAATAAAGTGTTGCGCCTAGGAATAGGAATTTCCATACCAACATGGCCTAGGATATTAGATGGGACCCATATGGACAGCATACGGATCCCAGATGGGAATATGGTACGTATGTGAGCTCCATGTGGGCATGCTGGCAGGGCAATTATTGCAACATAAACTAGATATAGGTAGGCCTAATATTTACATTTTAGAAAATGCTAGTGTTATTTACTCATAATAACTGGACTGTGGACATAGTCTTGATGTTTAATTTCCGTCTTGACCCATTTGAGACTATTTTTGGTCTATTTGCGGCTATTTTGGGTTGTTTGTTATTGCGGATCGCTGCTGGCACGCTATGGACCATAAAAGCGTTCAGTCAACAGGAAACTATTTCTGACAGTCGACGTTGTGTTAGAATGCAATTTGTTCTGCTGTATGAAGAAACAACACAACTTGATGTAGCACAGTCCTTGGTATTCCTTTGAATAAATTCCTCCCCTTTGAGGCTTTAAGTCGCTACAGCACTCATAGTATTGTAAGGTAAGATCGTAATCGTCCAGAGATGTCAGAGGAAGATCCGAATTCGGTTGCCAGAGAGAGAGAGAGACTTGCGAGCGGAGGCGGATGAACTGTTAAGGCGTGTTTCCATGTGGACGAGAGAGCTTTGAAGGCGGTGGATTGGATGGTAGGAATTCATCAAAATGTGGGACTTCAATTTGGGGTTAACCCTATGACGCACACCTGGGGTCAATTTGACCCCAGCGATGGAATTTTTTGAATAGCTGCGTTGATACAAATAGTAAAAATCTGAAATAATTCAAATTCCTCAGCAATTCATCCCTCTACATATGTGGAAAAATTCGAAGAGTTTAGAATTCTAGGTTCAATGATATAAAAATAAGAATGACACTCGGGCATATTTAGCACACCTGGGGTCAATCTGACCCCAGGCTGTAACATTGACTATAACATAAACCAGGCTACGTTACATACACAAATACATACATACATACATACATACATACACACATGTATACATACATACGTATATAAATACGTACATACAAGCATACATACATACATATATACATCCATCAATACACACACATATATATACATACAAATATATATCCCTAGGCTACATGTACATGAATACATGCATATACACACATAGAAAATATATACATGAATGCATACATACATGCATACATACATAACACATACATGCCTACACACATTCATGCACACGCACATACATACACACACATATATAAATACATACCAATATACATCCATTTAATTATATATACATGTTCATGCGTTCATTAGTATTTGTATATACACACATACATACAAATATATGCATGCATGCATACGTACTAACATACATGCATGCATTCATACATACATACATACATACATACATACATACATACATACATACATACATAAATACGTACATACATACAAATATATATGCATACATCCATCCCACCATACACAGATTCATCCCTGCATGCATACGCACATACGTACATACATACATACATATGTACATACATATATACATACATACATACATTCATACATACATACATGCATACATACATACATACATACATACATACATACATACATACATACATACATACATGCATACAAATATACATGCATACATCCATCCCACCATACATAGATTCATCCTTCCATACATACGTACATAAATACATACATACATATGTACATACATATATACATACATACATACATACATACATACATACATACATTCATACATACACACATGCATACATACATGCATTAGGGTGGTCCTTAGCTCCATGTAACAGAAATGTTTGATGAATTTTAAAGGAGGCACCCTTCCAACTTATTGGTTTAGGTACAAAAATACGTATATTGAAAAGTTTGTAAAGATTTTATAAGTTTTAGAGGTTGCTACCGGATCGAACATATATCAAATTGTAAAAATCCGCTGATAAAACATTGAATATTGTATAGTGTGTACTATTCTTATGCAAAAATTCAAAAACTTCTGGTGGACAGTGGTATTTACTATTTGGGTCAATACACATAAGTGAACATGAAAATGTTGAGTTCCAATTAATATTTAATATATTAATGCATCAGTGTCTTTTTGTTCTTTGACGATATTCCTTAACAACCAACCGCAGAAACTGCTTCTGATCCTCGCTATTTGTTGGAAGCTTGTAATACTTGCACACGAGTGCCACTCCACGCTCTGCTATGTCATTCATAACTCTTATTAAGCTGGCGGTGGGTTTTTACTAACTTGCAGTTGTTATCTTTTGGCCAAGCATCAACATCTTGTTGAAGGAAACTTGATGGAATGCCTGTAATGCTGAAGAATCTTCTAGTCTTTTCCCTAACAAAATCTTCCAGTTGCTTCGAGCTGATCAATGTTGTTCTCTTTTGAGGATGTTGATGCCAGTTTTGTCCAGAGCAGCAACCATTTGGCGCTTGGTATCATTGGAGACCCTGTCATGAAAGTATGCATAAGCCAGCAATTCCTCCGACAGATGCCAGAGGTGACCCAGAAATTTTTTCATTGCAACCTCTGTAACTGCGCTATTTTTCTCTTTGTATCTGTCAGTGTCCTTCAAGAGTTCCAGGTCAATTCGAGAAGCAGATGGTGCATACGGTGCTTGAAACAAGACTTTGACATACAGCATTACAGTGAACAATCAGATGTTAGCTATCCTCTTTTCTTCTCTTCTTGTCAACTTGAACTGTCTCTTGAACATCCAAATCTTAAGACTGTAAATACTCCCGGCCATTCACCTCGCTCTTTGTAGTCCAGCTGGTGCTCTGAATGGTATGCCTCTGGAAGGCACTCCGCCCAAGACGGTTATGGTCAGCTCCAACAGTTCGCGATAGTCGTCCGTGGTTGGTATTGTTGAAGTTGACTCTCAGCAAAGGCAATAATCTCTTGATTCACAGGAAATTGCACCGTGAAAAACTCATCGGCTGTTACTGTTTCCTAATTTGATCTGTCTATAAGTTCCCAGCTTCTCTGGAATCTCTTGAAAATCATTACCGGTATGTCTGGACCTTTGGATGGATCACGAGAAAGCATGACCAATGCCTCCACATTAGTTCTAGTATGAGATGGTGACATGCACACCACAACATATTCTTGTCAAGTGTCTGAGCACTCCAACAAGATGCAGCCAGCCACCATTTTTGTTCCAATGTTTACTTTCCTTTTATGTACAGCACTGTCTCTATCTTCTTGCCAAAGTCCTATCAACACAACACATCTTATCTCAGGTTATCTGGGTCCCCTGCATGGGCTGTGTTAACAGAAACAGTCTGCCCCTTCAATGCTGCTATTTGCAAAGTTTGGGCATGTGCAATGTCACACAAATCCTGTAAACCTGATTCTCATTCTTCTTTATTCTTTAGCAATTCTGGTTGTTTTGCTTGTTCTCCTTATTTCCCTAATTTTTTAATAGTTTTTGAAGAAACCTTTAATTTTTCTTACAAAGCGTTGGATGTCTTTGCGCAAACTTCGAGAACATGACTGACTATATGGAATTGTATTGTATTGTATCGATCAATTTATATGACAAGCATCTGCTACTATTTGATTGGTTGTTTTATACAATCGTAAAACACTGTCAGGATTTCTTCTTTGCTTTGTAGCTTTGTATTACTGAATGTATTATTCCTGACCTAAGTCACACACGTGTCTTTGTATCATGTATCTTACAGTATATCCAATTAGCTAAAACCTAATTCTAGACTTTCCTGTCAGCTTAAAAGGTACTATTTCAGCATTGTTTTGCTAACTGATATAATATATTCGTTCGTAATGACATTTAACATAAGCTAGCGCAAAGAGCGCCTCTAAATAGATATCTCGAAGGGGCGATAAATGTTCAATTACATTACATTACTGTACTTGCAAAGATCAAGTTGACTAGATACAAACCATGCAAGTCGTAACATTTTATGGCATAATAATTTACAAGCGTCAATAACAATGACTATTCGCTTGTATCAATTACCGCTCAATGTTAGCTGTCCATGGCAAACTTTCAGAGCCGGTAGCGACCTCTAGATATTATTATTTTGAGCTGAAAAATTACAGAATTGTTTTCTCATTCATAGAAACCAAACTAGAGGGTGCCCCATGAAAAAAGTCAAAGTTGATAACTAAGGACCACCCTAACATGCATACATATATACATACATACATCCATACATACATACCACAGACGTCACAAGAACATTCATTTCCAGCATTAGAACGATCACTGTGGTGACGAATACCTAGGTTACAACAAACGATTTTTTGTTTCGTACATTGAATCTAACATTGTATCATGATTCAAACATTTTCCGTACATGCCCGCACTCTGTCCAACCTAAACTTGGAGCATTCATTTCGACTTTCTATTAAAATGGTATCAAATCCACCCTTGTTATCGGTGGGGTCAATTTGACCCCAGGTGTGCTAAATGTGTTGGCCAGGAAGGTGTGCGTCATAGGGTTAATAGATAAGTAGAGGAGCCTGAGATAATTACACCCCACGCCTAAGTGAAGGCTCTCTGTTATGGTGTTCGTGAAGCTAATACTCTGTAGGGCAATCATCGTGAGCTTCATGGTCGCTTAAAGGCAGATCGTAGTCAAACCCTAAGAAAAGAAGTCAAACTGAAATACGATCAGAAAGAGAAACCAGAAGTGAAGCTGTGGATCAGTGTTACCACTCACAATTTTCGAAAAAACATAGGTGATATTTCCAAAAACCATGGAAAAACATAGACACGTTTTTAAAGGAATACGTGTGGGAATTAGTTAAAATTAGTAATGAAACACAGCAATTCTACAGTACTGTAGGTAACACATTTGCTGCATAAATTAATCACCCGAAATCCAAAACACATGCCTGTCACAAATATTATTGCTGGACTTAAGCCTATGATGATAATAGGATCATTGGATCAATGCAACAGTTGTTGAAAAGATGCATCTTCATTAGGGTGCTCCAGAATGTAATGGATTTTTAAACAGTTCCAAAAAGTACTGCTCCCCGGCGATTTTCCCATTCCATTTATCACTTTGTACAACTGTACCAAGTTTCAGACCAATTAAAAAGGCTAAGCCTTGCCCCCGGCACAAAATTTTAGAATTTGTGAAAATATGCGAATTTGCTTAAAATCGGCAATATCATGGAGGAAAAATGTAATTATTTTCATGATGATTAACTTCTTTCGTGAACTATTGTGTGCAGAGGTGTAGTGTTGGTACCTGTACTTGTACTCAAGTGCAATTTGAGTACAGTCTTTAAGTACTTGAACTTGTACTGGAGACCTAAGTACTTGTACTCGTACTTGAGACCTAAGTAGGCTACTGGGACACAAATGAAATTTCTACAGGCACTCGAATACTTTACCAGTAGGCTTTGTCTTTCCTTTAAGTCATTAATTCTTACATTCTGGATATTTTGGCAGTTCTGTATGGACCGCATCTTGTTCAGAATTTCTTCCGGTTGTCTTGCTAAAATAGCGGCCACGGACGGTGATAATGCTAAAAAAAAATACTAATATTCCTAGAGCGGTTAAGTTTGGTTATGATAATTTCACTTTCAAGGGACATGCTACTTCTGCTAAGTGCAAGTTTTGTAGTGAGAAAACAACTGGCACAACATCAAACTTTGGTAAACACTTGCAAAGACTCCATACGGAGAGGTGAGCAGTGACTAACAAATCATTTGAACTCTATCGAGTAATGTAAATGTAAGTCGTCGAACATTCTCAGCCCCATACGAAAGCCGCAAGAGGGAAACCAGCTTATTCACCGAAATAATGCATTTTATGAATTGTATTATAGGACTTCTAGCAATAAACCACTGAACCTGTGGCTTATACGTGGAATTCATATGTGAATGGGGCTCATTTGTGAAAATTGTGAGTTTTCTATGTTCCTCTGTGTTCTATGTTCCTCTCGAAAAAGTCTTCCGCTGCGTGTGCGAGATGGTGCATGTGGCTTTGTTATGGAAACATTGTCTTCTGTATCAAAAAGCGCTTAGTTAGGCCACTTAGGTAGTCATTTGCGAATCACTTTTCTGTTTTACGTAAAAGCTAATTAAGGAATTTGCTTCGTGTTGCTCCAATAGTCAAAGACTGCCTACAACTAGTATGTTCTTATTTAATGTGTGCCGATATGATTATGTCTTATGTGAATGAGACAGATGCTTTGTTGGGGACTACATCAAGTTTCTTTGGCAGTGGTGGAGCAGGTGCTACACAAACGTCTCATTTTGGCACGATAATCACAGATACGGTTGCAGCAACCGAAACTGCAGACCTCATGCATCAAAAAGTCTAAGCTAATTGTTCACTACTTTACACGATCTTCTGTTAAGCCGAGCACCTTATCATCACAAGTGACAACCTGGTTAAATATCAGAAGGGCATGATGACTTTGATGAAATTGATTGTTTGGACGTTTGGAATCCAGCAAAACTGTTCTTGACAATAGCGTTTAGAGCTTTGAGTGTGCCTGCATCTAGTGCTCTGGTTGAAAGTGTGTTTAGTTTAATATTAAAACAGTTTCGATTGAATCTGAGTGACAAGATGCTCACATCCATTATATTTCTCAAAAAGCAATATTAGAAATGAGTGCATGTGGCAATACACCATTGCTTTGTCAAGGAAGTAAATCTTGTTCTTGCAGTAGCCATGTGTACTTTTACTTGTACTCGATACCTTAGTACTTGTACTCGTACTTGATACTTAAGTATTTGTACAGGTACTTAAGACCTCAGTACTTGTATTTGTACTTGCAACCTTTCATGTTCTGGCCAATAAATATGAAACATATTAGTTTTTTCATATATACTTAAATACCGGAAATTTGTGTTTTCAACCGAAAAATGCGATTATTGTTAAAACTTCATCGTGCTGGGGGCAAGGCTTAGCCTTAATGTAAAAGCCTAAAATTTGGATTTTTAGACTCATCTGTATGAGACGCATGGGAAAATGCCCGGGGAGCAATGAATTTTCAACTTTTTATTTTCTGGAGCACCCTAATCTTCATCGAAGTTTACTAGTTCAGCTTTATTTTTCGGCACGATCTTTTCAGTTTCTCGCAGTAACGCTTGTGACACCACCCTTCTTTCACATATTCAACGACAGATTTTGCAGGTTTCCACATGTAACAGCAAGCACCTTGATATGTGATTGCTTCCTTTGCAATTAGGCTGTTCGCTACAGTGTCGCAATGTAGCATGTCTGCTTTGTTTTCACAAGATTTATATGAGAGAAAACTCTTTCCACTCAAGCTGAAGAGTTGAATGTGACACATGAAGTTGGACAGAAGACCGTATTTGGCTGGTTATAGTAAAGTGCCGAGTGTCGAGTCCCTATTTCATGAAAATGTCTTAAATAAATTTAGGAATTGCTGAAAAAACACATTTTTAACACGTAAAAACTTCCATGGAAAAAAACATAGATTTTGGACAAAAACCTAGAAACATAGACGAGACCCAAAAACATAGATCTTGGAGTAAAAACATAGGAGTGATAACACTGCTGTGTATAGTAAGCATTTATGTTCTAGTTGCGCTAGGTAGTTAGAGGGTAAACAAAACATAGTAGGCATGGGTTTAACAAACGAATTGAGTAACATGTCGAATTTTGGCTGCTTTTGCTTTTGATGCAAGTATCATAACTTTCATGTTTCCATTTGGCCTGAGAGTTTATGAGTGAGGATCTTAAAAGAAAATACATAAATAACCCTGGACCGGTAAACCAAGGTTTCCTATGGCAACAGTTAGCTAACCTGAAGTGTGTAATATAAAAAATATCAACTGTCTTCTAATCTTGATGCTGGGAAATTGTTTCTGGCTCACTGTCAGTCGTTCGCCAACATTGACTTTTAGCTAAGCTACCTAGGGAATGCAACACCAAAAATAGTTTATTATTGACCTCGCCAGAGGGCATATGCCACACGAATCGACTGAGATTCTGTTCAAGCTCGATGTTTGCATGTTTGTATGTCTGCTTCTATGTATGTATGTAGGTATGTTTCTTTGTATGTTTGCGTGTATATTTTTATGCATGCATGTACCTGGACTTTATGAACCGCATTCAAGAACGCCAAAACGCTTATCTTACATAGTGACAGGAGTATAGCTCAAGGGAAACAATACGACAGAGACAGACAGAGACAGACAGAGATAGACAGAGACAGAGACAGACAGAGACAGACAGAGACAGACAGAGACAGACAGAGATAGACAGAGACAGAGACAGACAGAGACACAGACAGAGAACGACAGATACAGACAGAGACAAAGACAGAGACAGAGACAGACAAAGACAGAGAAAGACAAAGACAGAGAAAGACAAAGACAGAGACAGACAGACAGAGACAGACAAAGACAGAGAAAGACAAAGACAGAGACAGACAGACAGAGACAGATAAAGACAGAGAAAGACAAAGACAGAGACAGACAGACAGAGACAGACAAAGACAGAGAAAGACAAAGACAGAGACAGACAGACAGAGACAGACAAAGACAGAGAAAGACAAAGACAGAGACAGAGACAGACAGAGACAGACAGACAGAGAGATCAAACAGTGACAGGCATGAAAGCGAGAAGATGGAGACAGAGAATCAGATAGAAAAGGAAAGGAATATAGAGGTAGGCGTTTGTATGCTTTTGACCATGTCGTTTTCAACACTCGTATTCATTGAAAGTAATTGGCTTCACCCACGAGATCTTGACATTATTACTGTTATTGCTATTAATAATTACTATTTCTGTAATTTACTACTATTACTTATTACCATCATAATTGTGATTCATTGTATTATTGTTAATGCTGTTTTCTGTTATTGTTTATTATTATTGCTGTTATTATTTTGGTTTCTATTTTTGCTACACTTACTAAAGATCGTGTTTTAAAAGTCAATTAAGAAACGTTAAGTTGCGAAAAGCTATCTAATTTGAAATAGGGGCCAAGTCAAAAGCATAAACTTTTAGCTTGTAACCTGCTGCTGTTGCATTTCCCAGTCAATAATGTTCGATGCTGCAGTGGTCCCAGGGTGAACCAAAATGACAATTGTATTGTATTTAGGAATTTCTAAAGCGTCTCTCTCAGTAATACCCAATCAGAGGCGCTCACTATGAATTAAACAAACTTTTTGCAGAGTTTCAGCAGAAATTTGTTATTTTTAAGTTAACAATAACATAATTATAACAACAGAAACCATTTTCGAAAGCCCAGCTTACATGCAAGACCTATATAATACTGATTTAAGAGTAACACTAGTATGCAAGCATTACTAAGGATTTTGGATGGTCTGGTAAGGGAGGAGGTCAAAGGGGTGATACCATGAGTCACCGTACTGGTTGACAGCAATCCTAGTGACGCCCCTGTGAAATGTTAGTGACTTCATTTTCCTAGCCTCGGCATCATGTGGTTGTGTGGTCAGTCCTCTCCCACGCCGCTTCATCTTCCCACGGACATCGTTGGTCAGTGTACTCATTATAACTGAGTTGGCTAGGGAGTGCAGGTGGAGCAGAAATGTAGAACCCCCGACCTATCTATCGACAGTGCAGCACGCTAACCACTACACTATCGAGCACCCCAACATTACGTGAACTGAACTGTCTTGCAAAAGCACCTCTGACCGGGTTTTATTTCGTGCCGAGTGCTCTTTTGTCAAAAGCTCTTTTGGTAGTTGCTCTTCTGTGGCCGAACCATTGCACAAAGCACATGCAAAACGAAGCATCGTTAAACGTATTGGTGAACAGTAACCAGTATATTTAGTTGAATCCACGCTTTCATGATAGGATAACATATCATAACACAATTTTTAATTTTTAATTTTTTCAAAATTTTTAGGTGTCACCTGCTGCGGCACACACCCTCGCACCCTAGTGACGCCACTGACATTCATACCTATGGCTGCCTCAGGGCTCGCTTCAGCGACTGCTTTTCTTCTTCTTCTTCTTCTTTATGTAATGTTTAAGAAAGAGCCATTTCAAATAAATGAAATACGTTTGTAAATGCAATTGAACTTACTGACGAGCTCAGCCACATAAGTGTACAGGGTACGTGGGAAACATTAAGTTGAACCGTTTTAGGACAATAATGTTCACCGACACGCAACACGATCTAAAAGTTCAGTTACCCTGCTCGCTCTTAGGACATCCCAATGAGTGTCTAGTCTCCTACAGAACTTGACTATAATAGGTCACGGTTGGTTAGCTTTAAAATTCGAAGAGTACAAGTTTCGAGCCTCCCCTAAGAGGGTGACTGTCTAGGCCCATCGCCGGGATTTGTTAGCAAGCTAAATAACTATTGACATTACCAGGTAATTTGTGTAGCGCTTTCTTTAATTCCTAAAAAACGACAGATTATGACTGCCTAAGATATTATCTAATCAGTTGCGCATAATGAAATTGTTCCACAGAAGGTTCAATGAACAGAAAGTACATTAAGTCAGAAAGAAGGCGGCTTATCTCTCTTTCATTATGCTGCCTGTATCAACAATAGCCTATCTCTTAGCGGAACTTCAAATTGATGCATAAACGACGGTATCAGCAAATCAAGGCCACAGTATGAGGAACACTTGGCAACTTCTTCGCAAGATTCCAGCTGCCGTAAATTGAACTGGATTGGATGTGTTATTTTGACCATGGACAATGATGGGAAATGCTGGATTGGGGAAAACAATAGGAAGACCGAGAATAATGATGTTGAATTGATCCGTGGAGTAATATGATGTTGGTAGCAATGGGTGCAATCTATACAGATGACTGAATTGAATGAGAAACAGAGTTTAATGGAAAATATTTCTTGAAGCAGTTGAAGGAATACCTATGAACAATAGAGAAAAGTAGAAAGCAAAGTTCCCATATCCAACACGGAACGTAGGGGAAACGCTCATTTCCTTCCCTTCACTCCTCGAATCGGCAATGGACGAATCCCACGGTCGTGGACACTCACTGGTGTATCACATCACTTGCCATTTACTTCCCAGCTTAAGCCAGCACCAAACTATACTGCTTACTGCTTAGTGCCCAAGTAACTCCCCGAAGGTCGTTACGTGAAGTCGAACCCACAACCGCATGAATGGTGACCAAGCGCACTACTCATAGACCACAGTGTCGCATAGGGAACTATATATAGGAAATAATGATAGCTTCAGTAGAATATAGACTGAGCCAATGGGGGAGAGATCTATGGGCAGTAACGAACTGAAAATGCATTCTCGATGGAAGATAGTCAGCATGAACCGGTGACGGAATTGAGTATGCGTCCTTGCGCCAAAATCCTGTCGTAGGTCAATGCGTGTAGACTGTAGACGAAAGTAGACGAAAGTAGACGTCCGCTTAGAAAACGTTTAGGGTGACCACTTGTAAAAGAACAACCTGGAACATCTAACTCACTAGAAAGCATTTTAATAATTATAATAAAAATCCCAATTACAATTCTACTATTATTGTTGCATAATCCCACGTTTTAACTATGCGCTAAGGAATTATTCTTCAATACTGGTGAGGCCACTCTGCTTTCGGAAACATTCTGTTGTTTTTCCTCCAACTTTGCTTCTGGCAAACTTTTATTCGATGGTGACTCGTGCGTCAGCGCAGGTGAACTGGTTGACGGTGTGGATGACGGTTTGGATGTCGTTGTTGTTGTCGTGGTTGGCAATGTGACTGGTTGCGTGGGAGGCAATAAAGTGAGAAGTGGTGGAGCTGTAGAAGGCAAGGCGATGGCAATCCTAGTGTAGAGCAATCTCTCTTCGTAGCTGTCGAGGGAGTAAACCAAGGTGTTGAGTCCATCTCTGTGGTACAAGTGCGGTCGATAGATCCATCCTCTGGCCGCTCTGCACAATATCAACAAACACACACAGTCAACGAATGTCAGATTCTAAATGCCTTTAGAAATACGATTTAAATCCTTATAATAGTACGACAACCTAATTCAAATCAGAAAATTTCATAACTCATTTTTAAATCTTATTCTAATCATGAACCTAATTTCAATCGAAACTAACCAAGAGCAAACAAATCCACTTCTTTCGAATCAATCAATATTATTCTGATCCACTCTGCATATTTGCCCGCGTTGCAATCTATTTAAAACAATTATTATATACAATACAAAGAATGTATGCCTGCCAGATGCCATTTACATGCTTACTTACATACTTAATCTCTTATATGGCGACAATTTTATAAATCAAACAATGTTGCTGCAAAATGGAATCAATGAAGCAGAGAAGTGAGAAGAAGAAGTCATGTCTTCTCAGGGTTTGGGACATCTGCCTGGAATGCTATTCCTCGTGGCTCTGTGTCTTTTTTAATCGAATCTAATCCAAATCTCAGGGTAATCGTAATCGTAATCGTAATCTCCAAACTTCTAAAGCGCCACTGGAAGCGCAGGGCACCAGCTTCACGAGCGCTGCGTCTAATCAGAGGGGTTGTCCAAAGAGTAATCCGAGGGAGGTCCGAGTCCGGTTTCCAGGGGATCTGGACAAATGACAGAGGACAATGGAGATATCTTTATTTGTACCCATCGCCGTCAAATGGCTGGAACTGGTGATGATGAAGAGGAGGAGGAGGATGCTGATGCTGACGATGTTGTTGTTGTTGATGATGGATGATGGATGATGGATGATGGTGGTGGTGGTGGTCGTCTTGGTAGTGGTGGTGGTGGTAATGATGATGATGATGATAATGATGATTATGATGATGATGAAGTCCTCCTATATATATTTCTATGGGTGATAATGCTACATAAATTCATTGAATGACCATATGATACATACTGTGGATTTGCTGGGTTGCCGGCATCTCTTTCGTGTTTGAAGACAGTGTACTTAGCAACGCAGATTGGAAATCTTAGGAACGACATATTGGCCGCTGAAATTCTGAAATAGAAGCATTTGAAGAATCGATTACATCCAGCCAACCATAATCCCTATCTAGTCAGACAGTTCTTTAGTCAGACGCTCATCTGTCTTTGTGTCTGTCTCTGTGTCTGTCCGTGTGTCAGTTTGTCTGTCTGTGTGTTTGTCTATCTGTGTGGCTGTCCGCCTGCCTGAATGTCTTCCGTCTTTCTGTTAATCTGCCTCTCTGTATGTCTGTCTATCTGTCGGTCCATTTGTCTGTCATTTTGTTTGTTTGTCTGTCTTCTATCGGTCTGTACTGCTGTCTGTATTGAGTAATCAGGTCAACGTCCAAAAGACATATTATAATGTGTGTACAATGTATGCTTGTTGATCTGTTGTGGGATCTGCTTGCATGGCGCGTGCTTAACACACCAAGGCGTGACGAAGCTGTTTACTTCCACGATCCATTGCTCTTTCCCAACTACAGTCACGCAATTCAACGGCCGATACACGCGTCGACAAGACGCATAAAGGGCGTTACCTAAGAAGGTTCATATTTTATAGCGACAAGTGGATATTCTAGGCCTGTAGTATTTCTTAGAAATTGAAATCAGTCGTGAGCTTCGTTACTTTGTAATTTCAATTAGGTCGGTGTCTGATTCACCAGACATCAAAGGCGGGACCGTCAACTCAACCAGTAATCAGGCCCAAGTCCAGAAGATCAGTTCGTTGAAATGTAGATTCGTGCATCATCAGCTCATAAATGATTTTCCGGTGAATGATTGTCGCGAAGTGTTCCTGGTGGAGTGGTGTATTATGTAAACTAATAATACAGTGCAGACTACAAGCATATAAACGTACATGCAAACTACAAGCATATAATTATACGTGACACATACAATCATACATAATACACACATACATACATACATACATACATATTTGCATGCATACACACATAGGCCTATATACATACATCCACACATACATAAGCGCCTCTGAGTAGTTTCCTTGAAGGGCGCTATATAAATTCCCGAATGAATGAATAAGCCTTCGACCCATCGTACACGAAAACATGCAAACAGACAGACAGACATAAATACATACGTAGGCCTATGTACGAACAAACATCCATTCATACATTTATATATACACACATACATACATGCATAAATACAAACCTACATACGAACAAACATAAATACACATATACCATACATCCTTAGCCTTCCAATGGTATTTGTCATTATGCAATCGTTTGCTCATTAACTAACCTCTTTTCCATGTCGTCATCTTCTCCTCCCCATCCGTAGTATTCGTTCGAGTATCCGTTCGATGCTTCGAACTGTCTTCGCGTAAAGGCAGTTGCTCCTCCAAACATCCTCCAATACAGCAGCCTGAACCAAAGCATAATAGTTACATACAACCATACATAAATACATACGTATTACACACATACACACAGGCATGCATGCATACATAGAGTTTTGGCGTGTATTTATTTATGAAAACTTGCACTTTATAATTCTTCATGTAACAGTAGCAACAACTTTAGTAATACTATTCGCATTCCTAGCTCACCATACTAGAGGTACATGTATGGTTTAACATTATAGCGACGAGCGTGTACAGAAAGTGATTGGGAAACCAATGCAGTTCCTCGTTCAATTGTTAAATGATGAGAAATCTTGCAGGCTCCAGCAGTTGCAGTCTAATACCTTGACCCGAATCATGGAAAAAGGAAATGAGGGAATAATCGAAGGTAGGAATGATGGAAGGAAACAAAGAAAGAAGGAAGGTAGAAATGAGGCATGAAGCAAAGAAGAAAGCAAAGTAGGCAGTCTCAAAAGGTCAGGAAGGAGAGAAGCAAGGATAGGGGACTGGAAACAAGGAAGGAAGAAGAATGGAATCCAGCAAACCTTTCTTTCATACTTCTAACCACAGACTTGCTCACTCTGCGCTTTGGTGGTTGTTTGACTTGTTTCTCACATGAATCAATCAATCATTCATTCATTCATTCAATAAATCAAGCAGTCAATCAATCAGTGAATGAATGAATGAAAGAATGAATGAATGACATCACAAGGAATGACTGACTGAATGAGTGCACGAAGGAACCAACGAATGAGTGATAGAGTGAATGCGTAAATTAGTGAATTAATTGATGAATGAATGAGTGAATGAGCGAATGAATGATTCTGACCTGTAATTGAGTTTGCTGACGTAGGCTGCCACGTGTTTCGGCAGCTTATAGCATCCGTAGAAGTTGCGGTCGTCCTCTGGGTATGTGTCGATGTCATGGAAGATGTAGCAGTCGAAGATTCGTTCCGTTCTCTTCACGATTTCCTTGAAGCCAGCATTCATCAGAGACGCCTTGTTGAAAACCGAAGGCCTCACCTGAAGTCAGTCCCAGAACGATACGACAGGGTAAATTAAGTCAAGTTAAGTAAAGAGAAGTCAACAGAAAAGGTAATGTATGCTAAAGTGATGTAAGGCCAAGAGAGGAAAGGCAGACCCAGGTTAATAAGGAATTACAAAATAGAGTAATGCAGTGTAAATTAAGGGAAGGAAAAGGAAAACAACAGGAGACAGAGCAGCGGTAAGGTACCTTATACTATCTTACACTACCCGTGGTCTTAACTTACAGTGTACCTTAACGTATTGTATTGTATTGTATTTGAACACTTGTTATAGCGCCCCTACCAGATTCCCCATTCAGAGGCGCTCCCGACTACTGCGCGGACGCTGAATCAGAGTTTCACGCCGAAGCGCATGAGCAATTGCGAGTGAAGGACTTGCCCAGGGTCCCTACGCGGCGGCTTTGAGGTGGATTCGAACCCGAAACCCTCCAGCTGCAAGGCACCGAACATACCCCTACACCACAGCGCCCCAGTTGTATTGTGTTGTATTGTATTGTGACTTATCTTACATCACCCATCTTGTGGCACCTTGTCCCGTCTTATCCTGTCCTTATATTTTGTTACATTGAGTGCTGTAGATTACATTACCTTACTGCCTTACTTAACCAGGTCTTACTTTACTTACTAAAATCCTCCTTCAACATCAGATGAATTCCTTCCTGGAATTAACTAGAATGAAGTCTAACCTCTCTTCTCCCCACACTCGTCTCTCCTCCACTATCCTCTTCCCTTCCTACCAACCCATCCTTACGGTACCTTACAATACCACACCTTCTTACTTATCTTACTGAACTTTGCACGAAGACTATAAAACAGTGTTTAGTCGCATTTCTAAGTTGCCTACGTATGCCATTATTGATCAGGCAACTATAATAGCGCCGGTGTCTCATGCACAATGCATCAACAGATGGCACAGCAAGACCAAGCCGAAGTAAGGTCCTGGAGTGTGAGAATGGAGTCGTACTAAACGTTGCTGCGCATTCGTGTGTGTTTCCAATACCTTGGCGCAATGTTACGATTTCGTTTAAGTATTCAACTCTGACAGAACGAAAACATGTTGGAACAACAAAGAAGTGCGATGACAATGAGCTTCTACATGTACTCCGAAGCTCGTTCATTATTTCTTTCGTTCATTGTCAAACTGCGTGCCAAAGGAGCATAATACAATTTGGGTTGTGTAGTGCAGATTTTTCGCCCAGCCAAATCTCATAATTAAGGACTGCACAGCGAGTCACGGCGTACGGAGCGGGGCTGTGCATAACATGCTATTAGAAGCAGGTGTCCGATTGCTTGCAAACCGGTAGAACTACGGGTGACTGCCAATCAAACGTGTTGCGAGCGAATTTGTGCAAACTGATTGTCGTATATCTATGAATCACGCTTTGCACGCTGGTTATATATTATTCGTTTATTGAGAAAAACAATCTGACAAACACGCAGGAATGCTAACATGAGTGATAATGGATAATTAAAGTTCATTAGAAAATTTAGAATAAACTAGTAAATATTTATAATGATCTGGGAATAAATTGAGAGTTGTCCTTGGGTGGGAGAGTATTGTTGTGTGTTCTAGGTCTTAATTGGTGAGAGGAGAGGGGTCGGAGACTCGGAGTGGAGGTAGGAGTTGGTGAAGTACATGCTTGGGGTTGTGTAACATGGAGAAAAGGAGTTTCGCATCAGCTATATTGGCAAGTTCAGAGACTGTTGGAAAGGATTGCTCTATATATAGGTAACCTAAGCGTCTGGCTCTTTTTAGGAGTTTTCCAGACGTTCTCTATCGGAAGCCAGCGTGAGACCCAACCAGGATGAGGAGGCATTATAGAAGTTTAGCAACGGTAGTGGCTTCATTGATTTCTGTGTTACATTGGAAACAAGAAGGAGTTGTAGGCCTACAGTTGTAGATTTATAAATTTTTAGAGTCATAGATTTACAGATGAATAGAGTTATATAGTCATAGTTATAGAGTTATAGAGTTACAGATTACAAGAGTTATTATATTCGTTTATAGGTAACAAGACTGATAGTCACACTGCTATCAGGTACATAGTGATTGAACAAGAGTTGCGAATGAATGCTAAGCAAGATCATACCACAAATTACATAGCTATAGACTAGTTATACTCGTATTTAGAGAACTCATCGACAGTGTTTAGCTTTCATTGACATCACAAGTAGCAGTTGAATTTGATGAGCATTGGAAACACGAGTGGTGTCATTTATTATATATAATATTATAAGATAATATTATACCCATCTCACGCAGCTAGACAATTGTGAAGCTCAAAACTCGAATAGAAATCAATAACATTTTTATTTCTTTCTTAGCCAACTGCCTGTCTCTCGAGCAATTTTTAAATTGAACACTTTCCGGCGCTGTCTATCTGCGGGCGCCGACTTAAAAATTATTCTCAGAAAAATAGGTGCTTCTGATTATAGGCCTAGGACTAAAAATTGAAATTTATTCTTGTATCTTTCTGCGATCTATACCATGCATACTTATCGACACTAACGTTGATCTGTTTCAACCAATGCAAATTGCCAGCAGCAGAATGCGTGTTACAATGAAACGAGTCTCCGTTGTACTTTAATAATGCATGAGACCTAATCCCTTATGTATTTGTTTAATCCCTTATCACTCCAGCTTCAGACACCAAGGTGTTATTGAAATGAGAAGATGTATATCGAAATGAGAAGCCGCTGTGGATGGAGGGACCTACCGTCTAAATGTAATGTAATTACACAAAACTTGCAAATTACGTAGCGCCTTTCAGGCACTTTTCAATGCTCTAGACGACTCCAGAAAATGCGTGTTGAACTGGATCGATTGAAAGAGAAGGTATGTTTAAAGGAAGATTGTTCCAGAAGGAAGGTCCGTGGCATGCGAAATTTCTGAGTTCACAAATCTTTGTTGGTGCCTTTTCTGTTGCTGGCCCTGCAATCTGGAATGTCTCCCTGTGGATCTACGCCTAATGCCTATAGCCCTTGCGACCACGTTCTTCTCTAACCTCAAGACTGTTCTGTTTAGCATCTGTTGGGTCGGGAGCGCTCCTGAGTAGATAATCTTTAAGGGGCGCTATATAAATTTCTTAAATGAATGAATGTATAATTGGTCCCTTTCTTCGCCGAGGTCACAGTATGTCTGCCTAGAGTTATAGTCACAGACTCTTTTTGTTAGCCTACTGATCAACCCTTATTCTTAATGACTCCAACATCATTTAATAGCTAGCACTTGCAGAGTTTTCGTGAGCGATGGTAACTATCTAGACACATTTAATACATCGTGCATTAGCATAATCAAGGCGAGAGGAGACGATAGAACAAGCTATGGTTTGCGACGTAGGCCTATTCTTAGTCAAAGCCGACCTGATGTGACGTATTGCCCTGATGTAATAGAAACAAGATTACAAAGGATGTTTCTATGCGGTCGGAATGTGACCTTACTGTCTAGGATTACCCCAAGTGTGGACAGTATCTGATACTGGCATAACAAAGCCTGCCAGGTCGATACTAGAAAGTGAATGGAAAGAACGCTGGCGTTGGCGTGACCCAAACTAAATTGCCTCAGACTTGTCTGGGTTTATGGCCTACATACATGCATACATACATACACACGTAAAGTACATACCCACATACGGGAGCAGGACAATACCCCCCCGGACAAAACCCCCCGGACAAAACCCCCCGGACAAAACCCCCCCGGACAAAACCCCCCGGTATAAAACCCCCCGGACAAAACCCCCCGGTATAAAACCCACCCACCAGCTCCAAATTGAAGAGGTGTTAAATAATCTAGCAAGTAACTGAAAAGGTGTTAAAGGGTAGGTAGAGCCTAGAGATTCTGATCAACAGCACATTGAAGAGGCCTTTCAACAGGTGAGCAGTTTCTCTTATATGACAGCGGAGTCGGTGATGGTGATAGAATGCTGATATTCGCCACCGCTAAAAGCCTTCAGCTGCTCCGTAGTTCGATGCACTGGTTCATGGATGGCACGTTCAAAATTGTGCCGCAGTTGTTTTATCAGCTGTACTCCATCCATTCTCTGGTTGACGGCAGAGTCATTCCTTGTATCTGGCACCGGAAGCTACAGTCATCCGTGTCGTCGCATCACCCAAACATCTGGAAGTTCCTCGATGTGCTGAGGCGGGAGCAAGACCTCAACAATCTTCAGATTGCTCAACTGGTCGGAGGTCACGCACCAGCACCCCAAAGGAAAAAGTACAAAGCATCCAATGAACGGATTGTTAACATTGTACGTGACTTCAGCAATCGTAGTCTACTTGACTACATGCGTGGGATCGCACACAACATTACTATTTAACCCATTAGTAACGATTAGAAATAACGTTGCCAAAAGAACAGGATAATACTTGGTAGACTCGTAACTAATTATTTATAATAGTGAGCCATTTGACTATAAATTCCACCATTTTGCTTGTCGAAATATGTTAGCTTGTCAAAAGTTGTGAGTGGGGGTTTTGTCCGGGGGTTTTATACCGGGGGGTTTTGTCCGGGGGTTTGGTCCGGGGGTTTTGTCCGGGGGTTTGTCCGGGGGGTATTGTCCTAGACTCCCCACATACATACACACGTACAAAGAAAACATGCACACACACTATAGGCCTAATATATATCTACATAAATATAAACACGCATAGAAAACATACATAATATGACTAATAGCTACGCATAAACATCGTCTGTATAATTCATTGTAATGTTCGCCTGATTAATCGGAACCAACGTCCAACGTGCTTCATACTGGTTATTTCTGTTATGTCATTCGTGCGATCAATTCATTAAACACAGGGTAAACAGATTTTACACCGTGGTCCAAAAATTAATCGAGTCTACGGTTGAGACGCTAAACCACGGCTTTATGACGCAATGGCAGGCACAAACACTATATAGAAATGACGTAGATCATAGACACTGTTTCAGTATAGAGGCTGTCTTATTCATTCTCATTGGGCTGACATAGCCTAATGTTACGTGAGGTTGACGCCGCCGAGTTTATTTATGCACGTAGTGAAAGATTCCAGAAAACGCACCTGAAAAATGTACTGTAGACTAACTAGAGACAGTCTCGTTGTGACGCAAATTCAGTTATATCGGGGACAGGAAACTTGGACCCAGATCTCATTCGGTGTTAGAATGGAAATTGCATTATCTTTACGTCTAGTCCAATCTATATACATCTGTTTATTTTCGTAATGGAAAAGACAATAGATCTACCATCTGCTCTAATAAAAAATCGCATTCGTATGAGAATCTTTGAAAAGAACAAGACATAAACACCATCACTACCATTACCATTACTACTAATGCTGTTGAAGGGATTTAAAGTGGTTCATAGGACGTGTTAGAACCACTGCAGGTTAACCTGAAACGCTCAATAGCTCAATTTTACTAGCTTTCTCTTTACGTTATTGTGATAGTGTCCACTGAGACAGTACTATCATGCAAACCATTCCACAAGTTCACAACTCTTGCACTGAAGAATTTCTGTCTGAATGTTTCCATCGGTTTCTTAAGTAATTTACAAATACAATTGCACCCACCTGTTCGATGACGAAGATGGAATAGCTGAGCAGCTGTTTCTGTAGGAACGGATGGAAAACTTGGAGGAAGGTATCGAGGTGCGACGCACGCTCACGAAATGGAACGATGATAGCTATGCGCTGGCGAGGAATGCACGATGAGGGAGACCAGTGACCTCCAGGTACCATTCCAGTGAAAATATCTGCAGACAGTCTCACTGAACTGAAGTTCAAGTTGACACGACCGCCTGCAATAATAAGTAAGTGGGTAAGCAATAATTATGTCAACTGGTTGTGAAGTAAGTAAGTAAGTCAATCAGTCTGTTTGCAGGCATCGAAATATCATTGTAGGGCAGCTGTGAGGTAATTAAAAGGCGTTGTTTACTTGCCTAGATCCTACTACTACTGCTGCTGCTATTACCACTCCACCCATGGCACAGTGATAACACCACAGCCACCACTACCACAAGTCCACCACCACTGCTACTACTGCTAGTAGTAGTACTACCGCTACTACTGATAATACCACGACTGCTGCTGCTTATACTACTACAACTACTCTTCTACCACTCTACCACTACCACTACCACTGCTACAACCACTACAACTGCTAACCACTACGACTGCTACTGCTGCTTCTACTACTACTACTAATAATAATAATACCACCACTACCACCACCACCACCACTACTAATTGTTGCTACTAAACCAATATTAATTTTATAATTGTTATTATAATTATCATCATAATTATTATTCTAAATATTGGTATACATTCTTTTAATCTATCAACCACGATATATGCATGCACGTCTCAAGACGTATGGCACCTTTCATTCATCTCACGAATGCGTTGCTTACTTTACTTTCCAACAGATCCCAACAAGTGGGTTTATTGTCACGTTGAGCATTACCAATTCTGACGACAAGTCCCAGTGAATGTTATATAATGCATGATTGATCAAGAGTAACCATTAGACCGATGTTCTGTTTGGTAAGGGCGTGCTGCTTATTCAGTAAGCAATTTTACAGGAAATCTGCAGCAATCGATACGGTTGATGCGACTAGGGATACGCCTGTCACGACGTACAGCTAAGGCAAATGACAGAAGTCTATGGTTGGACTTAATCACGCGTTGGTTGTAAGTAAGTAAATAAGTATGTATGTCCTTTATTGAGAAGCACTAGCAAACGTACAGCACTGTACATGGCAAGATTTAATACTTTCAAACAAATAAACAAAAATTTATATATAAACCAATGAACTGAATGAGAGGCTTTATTGTACATCAGGGGAACATAGAGGAAGAAGAGCTAGGGCTAGTCATAGGGGAAAATGAAGGGTTTAAATAGCCAGATCTAGGGAAAACATAGTTTATTTGTATAGCATCCGGGCAAGGAAGCATTTCTGAGTCAGGTTGTCAAACATGGGCAGCTCACGGTTATGGGACCGTGGCCGCAGGGAGTAGCGCGATTGTGACGAAGGTCTTTCCTCAAGTAGTGAAGCTTATAGAGATAGAGCGTTCACTTACAGTATTCTATTAGAGATATCTTATCGTTCAAAGCAATTAATGCTGTTTTGATCTAAGATGAAGATGATCTAAGATGAAGTCCAACACGAAGTCCGGATATCAGAACTTACTCCGTTAGTTTTGACTGTTGCATGACAAATATGTATGTATAGAGATCCTGAGTGGCCGAGTGGGTTGGTTGCTCGCTCTCCACGTCGGCGGCCCGGGTTCGATTCCGGGTAGGTCGGTTTATCAGAGATTAATTTCTCGGATCTGTACTGCGGGTGGCTCGGTCGCAATATAAACGTGGAGTGCAATACAATACAATACAACACAATACAACTGGGGCGCGGTGGTATAGGGGTATGTTGGTGCCTTGCAGCTGGAGGGTTGCGGGTTCGAATCCACCTCAAAGCCGCCGCGTAGGGACCCAGGGCAAGTCCTTCACTCGCAATTGCTCATGCGCTTCGGCGTGAAACTCCGACTCAGCATCCGCGCAGTAGTCGGGAGCGCCTCTGAATAGGCAATCTGGTAGGGGCGCTATAACAATTGTTCAAATACAATACAATACAAAAAAAATAGGCCGATAGTACGTGTGAGGTTGGATATCTTGCAGATGAACCCAAACCTAACCGTAATGTTTGACCCCAATTCTAACCCTGACACATCTACGTGTGAAGCAGGAAATAGTGGAGACGAAGATGAAGCGAAGAAATGTGACAGTGGGAATAAGCCTTGATCTATATATACACGTGCCTAAGGGGAAAGTCCCACTGAAATAGTTCGCGTCATAGTCAGTTGAAGCACATTTTCACTAGCGATGTATTAAAACCAGCCGCAAAACATGTAACATCTTTACAAATTGTAGCTCATTACATATCCATGATGTGAAAACTCACTCACACATGCATCAATTCCAGTCGAATTTAGTGCAGTATCGAAACGCTAATCGCAGGGCACCAGCTTATTCACGAGCGCTGAGTCGTGTCAGAGGGGTTTCCAGCGATTCCAAGTGGAGAGCAAAGTCCGGAATTAGCTGTCTGTATAGACCCAATTCAGTAAAGGCTATTCGATAGCCAGCCATTGGAAGCCATTGAAAGCCAGTCACTTTCTACATAGACATACTCAAACTAAGTGAAGTAAAACTCCCTTGGCCCATGTGGAACGTACGGGAGGCGCTCATTTTATTCAATCAGCCCTTGATCCGGTCCTAGACAGGGGCCAGCGCATCGCCGGACTTACCCTTTACTTCCAAGCTGACGCCTCTACCACAGTATACTGCCTGGTGAGAGGGACACATGTGTACGCAAACAAAATGGTCGTTAAACTGGTCGTTAAAGGGTCGTTACACAGTCGTTATACCCCTTGGGCGTTCCTATACAAGAAAATAAACTCTTCATCACGCAACGTCTTTGACATGTTGTTGTCAACAGCTTGACACATTAAGAATGCATGCACAGAGGCATGACCAGCAGCCTATCTTCAGAGTTTGGGCTCTGATGCAGACTACACAATTATTGTATACTCTGTAGTCTGAACTTTACTCGGTTCTGAGTGGCCCCCCTCTTTTCGGATTCTGCCCCGGCTAAACCCCTACAGTTGCGGCTTCCAGGTGCACAGCTGCGCCACAAGTCGTGACAAAATATTTATGCTAATCATAAAGCATTTCGGCCTAAATTCGCACACCTTTCGTGACGTAACTTCTTGTGTTGGAGTCAACTTGAAACAATACGTGACACTACGCTTCAACGGTTAAAGTAAAACCTGTTTAGGTTCAATTAGCACTTAAGCAACGACTTTACAGAAAGCACCTGCTATGAATTCTGCTGTGACTATGTAGGATGGCATTGCCACAGAAACGTGTGTAGGCCTACGCATTGACATGCGAATTTATGTTCATTTTCGCATCAGAACATCGCGAAACGGTGGATTAAACATAGGCATTGTATTCATGGGAGGACAAAATTATGTCTTAATTGCGAATCTTAGAACAGGTTTCTCTTTGTCGTAAACAACACGTGACACTAATTATATGCATCCAATCGATTTTTAATATAACTAAATATAACTAATTATGTAAGGCTTGCATCTTTATTACCTCGTGGATTTTGTAATATTATTAATATAGGCCTGGATTCTTAATTAACTAATAGATTATAATATTATAAATGTGGGCCTAGGATCGTAATAACTTATACAGTATGTGTGTACTTAGTAGTAAAATCGATACAGGTCTGGTACCTCAATTAACTCGTAGATTTTTAATATAGGGCCTAACTGATATAGGCTTGGAATCTTAATTAACAAGACTAGATGACGACAACGATAACAAGAGTACTACTAACATATTTTATAACTAGCATACTATTGCCAAATGACCTGTAAAATTATTTATTTATTACCTTAAATAACAGGAGTGAGAAAGAGGAGTAAGAAGAGGGAAAAGAAGACAAAGAAGAATCTGAGCAGTCCCTTAAGGTGGCCATGGGTATTAAGTGTTAGCGAGTTCATTTTCCTAACCTCGGCGTATAATATGAGGGTGGGTTGTCAGTCTTCTCCCTCACTGCCGGGTTGGAGCCTCTATTGAGGCGGTTATTGTGTAGTAAGTCCTTCTCTCACAAACTGCTCAACTCCATCGATGTTCTGTCTATGGTCGTGTGTGCACTCTTGGACGTTGCAATGGACGCAATATCTTCGGGAGCTCTTTACCTTAACTTCGACCTGCTCTGGTCGCCTATCACTTCCGCATGCTCGCACGCAACCATACAGCATAGGGCTTTCTCGATCGTGGATCCCTCTGCTTGGAATGGCCTCCCCTTCGACCTACGTTCTCTCCCGCTGGATCTGTCTAGCTCTTTTCATAAACTACTTAAGACTTTCCTCTTTGACCGGGCCTGGGTCGGGAGCGCCTCTGAGTAGTTATCTTGAAGGGCGCTATATAAATTACATAGATAGATAGAATATCAAATCCAGTTGTATTGTATTGTATACTTACTGAGGTTTGCTGGTATGCATGGGCAGAGATCCTTGTTCGCCCATCGGCTGTCGGAATGAACGAGTCGTCGAAGGACTGAAGCAGGCGGAACGAGAGCCTTCGCACAGTAGTTCGAATAGCCTTCCATATAATTCCAAATACATTCTTCTTCTGTTTTCGATTCCGTTATATTTATCTCTCCGTTTTCGTACGACAGAGTTTCAAAGGCGTCATCAACGTTCGATGAATACTCTATGGTTGTAGAACCGTTTTTCGGTTGGAGGAGACGCAGAACGAACACGGAATAGATGGTCACCTGTAGGGCTATGAGAACCAGGCAGCAACGGAATCTAGGACCGGTGCAGAGCAGCATTGCAGAAATTAACCTACAAACGATGAACAAAAAGTTATCATCAGATATCTTTACGTTTGTCTTTGTGAACGACGGTTCGAAGTGAGTTAAAGTAGTCGAGACGAATAAAAGCTAAACGACTAGCGATGCCATGACAGTTTGAGACTGCGCAGGTTTAACGCTGAAAATGTTTCAACCGAAAAGTGACTAAGCCAACCAGCATGGGCGACGCATTGAAGCTTTATTCTAAGCAAGTTGTCTGTCTCCATACAGACGCCTTGTCACAGATGATTGCTCAACAAATGAACCAGTCATCTCTGACATCCTGTCTGTTAGGGTCACGGGTCAATAAGCAGAGCACCTTGGGCCAAATCTATATCAAATGCACTACGTATGCGCGAGGCTAAGTTCTCCGCAGCTACCAGGTTACGAATATTGATATACATTTACATTAATATGTGCAAGCAGGCACAGCATAATTCGTCGTTTATAGGTATTATTTGCATTCAGAGTTTTCAATAAGATTTTGACTTGGAGTCTTTTCACGGATTTAGGATCACTGGCCTTCACTGTGGCGCTTTTGTGAGATTCTTCATGGCTAAGTTTACTCAACATGAAGAGTTAAGACGCCAGTGATATAATTATACAGAGGCTTATCTGCAGACCAAGCAATGCTTATAGCAAACCCTCTTTAGAAATTACAATAACTGATTGGCTTAAATGACGTGGCTTATGTGCGTGAATTTATTATCTAGTTTTACGCACAGTGAAGCCTTTAAGACCCCAGAGATATCACATAAAATTAATGTCAAAATAAATGCACACGTTTTGTTCCTTTGCGACTGTATGACCTTGAACCTGCTCGTTTCTCAATGAACTGATCGAGTGAAATCCTTCACTACCGCTGTCCGTTCGAATAGCAGTCAAGCCCTTTAATGTTCCCGTGTACGGACCATGGGTAAGCTGAGATTCAAATCTCTTAAATGAGCCAGAATCTGGAGGCGAACCGCGTGCACACGTACACGGGAGTACACTCGAACTAATGTAGCTAACTTGGCCAGTGTGTCCCTCATAGCCATGTGTACTCAACAAGCTACCGTTATGACGTCAGAGGTATTAGGCCAATAATAATAATATGGGCCTATATCCCTATATCCCGTAGTATGGTTAATTCGTACTGAGAGTTCCGAAACTAAGAGTTGGCTGATCATGGGATATATTTGACTACAGGCTACATGCAACTATTGACCCCATGCCAATTTTTGTCAGCTTTGAATATTTCGCCGTAGGCCTAACACATGACGAAGCATATCAACATAAAAACAATAATGCTTCTCGTCTTTGAAAGTTAATCTTTATTATTTTTCACAGTAAGATATTCCATCATGGTATCGCTGTATCTTACTTTCTAAATGTCAATAATAACTATCAATATTTCCGAAATTAGTAAGTGCCATTATTTAGAAACTATGCATCAATCGATGGCGCTGAGCACTTGGGTGACCCGTCAGAACGGCCCAGGACAAAACGGCCCCGACAAAACGGCCCCGACAATTGGGCCCCGACAAAACGGCCCCGACAAAACGGCCCCGTCAAAATGGCCTCGACAAAACAGCCCCGTCAAATCGGCCCACGTCAAATCGGCCCCGTCAAATCGGCCCCCGTCATATCGGCCCCGTCAAATCGGCCCCGTCAAATCGGCCCCCGTCAAATCGGCCCCCGTCAAATCGGCCCCGTCATATCGGCCCCGTCAAATCGGCCCCCGTCATATCGGCCCCGGTCATATCGGCCTCAGTCACACCGGCCCCTCACAAAATATTCCATGTCCTAAGTACTTTTAAGTTGGATTGATGAAAAGAATTATTTGCGTAAACAGAACTCGGATTGGTAAAACCGTACGGTTGTTTACGTTGCCAAATTATTTTATGTGGTCAGTTTAAAGTGGAAGTTGAATTGCTGAAAATAATGTTGGCGTTAAAATGGAAGTTGGATTTATGAAAAATAATTCGTTGCGTAAATAGAAGTTGGTTCTATGATAGTTGTCATTGAAAGCATTTATATGATTAAATACGCCAACCTTTAGCATTAGACTATGGTCCCCGCAATCCATTGCCCAGCTGAACCGTCGCTTGAGGCCTCGTAACCTCGTTTCAGTCGTTTGAGTCATTTCAACATAGTTTGTCAGCTTAAGCTTAACAGTACTTGCAACATTGGATATTTTGTATGGGGCCGATTTGACGGGGGCCGATTTGACGGAGGCCGATTTGACGAGGCCGATATGACGGAGGCCAATTTGACGGAGGCCGATTTGACGGGGCCGATATGACGAGGGCCGATTTGACAGGGGCTTTGGTTTGTCGAGGCCATTTTGACGGGGCCGTTTTGTCGGGGCCGTTTTGTCGAGGCCAATTGTCGGGGCCGTTTTGTCGGGGCCGATTTGTCCTGGGCCGTTCTGACGGGGTACCGAGCACTTGTGATTGAAGGACTTGTCCAAGATCCATACACAGCAACCATCTCAGAGTAGACACGAACACATACTAGCCGCCTAACAAGCCGAGTGTTCTAACCAAAGCTATCATGACTCATATCAATCAATCAATCATTTATTTTGTAACCAAACAATCACTTTACAATTACAGCGTTGCAAAACACAGACAATAGGAGATGGCCACAAGGAAAGGCCCTGAAGAGATCATTGATCCCGCTAAGTATAGGGACACCTATGTACAAGTTAAACAAAAGGATGCAACGGCCGAAAAATGCTTACTAAGTATGAGAGTAGGTAGTTTCGATTAATTGATAGAATCTTAACTAAATTAGGTAAATCAAAATCTAACTAAATTAGGAAAATGAAATGAATCACTGGAGAAGAACATATGCGTGGGAGGTAAATATCATGCACAGACATTTGGATTCATCCAGATACATTATTATTAACATTATTAATATATATATATATATATAGTGTATATATATATATTAATTATCATAGCACTGAATAATCGTAATCGTAAGCTCCTATAAGTACTAACTTCTGTGGCACCAGAGTTAAAAGTAACAAACCATAAAACATCGGCACACCTAAATCCGAATAATTATTATTATTTCCGCAATTACTAAGCGCTACTGATTAACAATTAAGTATTGTCAGATGGCGCTGAGCAATAATTGTGAGTAGATCCCCTATGATCGCATTATCTAATCTAATCTAGAACTGCTATAGCGCCTTCAGTCACACATCATTGCACAATTCACTGCGGTTTGTAGATCAAGCTCTATTAAACACATCGAGCAAAAGCACTTTCGAATAAAACCAATGAGCTGTAATCTGGAGCGATGCAGTCATGGAAATCCAATAGGTCGAACACATTACGCTAATAGAATATAATTATAGGCCTGCTGTCCACCTGTACAGTTTGTAGCAGGCAACTGTGATTTGCATTTACCGGTTTATGCTATTGAATACGGCTAAGCCAAAATCCTATGACATTAGTAAGCACCATCAATATGCATATATATATGTATGTGTGTGTGTGTGTGCATGATGTGTGTATGTGTGTGTGTGTGTGTGTGTGTGTGTGTGTGTGTGTGTGTGTGTGTGTGTGTGTGTATATATATATATATATATATATACTGTATAGCTATATTGAGATTGCACCACAAGAATGTTGCATCTTTTAGTAATATATAATTTGATGTAGGATCTATATTAAAGTAATGACAAAGCAATTAATTAGAATTGCAATTATTCTGCTGTGTAGGCTTACCTTGCGATCTGGTCGTGACTGTTTTTTTAAACATAGTTTACATAATAGACGTAATTAGATTAACAATACACGAGTCTGGCTATTGTTACACATGCGTTGGAATTCTCTCCTTCATCACCAGAAAGCAGCTGGAAGTGCAATCGAGATGCAAAAACTTATCAAGCGCATCGAGTTACTCGTGGATCGAGAACAGAGCAGTTCTATCGAATGCCAAAGCCATTTAACGTTCAGGTCACGTGTTGACCGCTGCCAGTGTTCGCTTGCGACCGATTGGGATGAAAAGTAGACGAAAGGAATCTGTTTACACCAAATTTGATCAGTGCAAGCCTTCATCTAGAGAACTGAAATAGATCAAACGCCCGGTTTGTTGCATTCCGATGACAGACCAACACACACAGAAGGGGCGTTGGTGAAAATTGTCCTCAATATGTTGGAGGACAGGATGGTGATATATATATATCCCAAACTTAGATGAACAGTCCTCGTATATACTCTGGCAAGACCTCACCCCTGGGCCTTTGAGATCTAACTCCATGCATTAGAATGTTCTGTGGTCTAATAATTATTGGACCAGGTGGCCCAAGTATTGTCTCAGAAATCGCCGTAGGATGTCAAAGAACGCTCGGTATTCCGCTCTGCTCATCTATCCTACGAAACAGGCTGAAATAGTGGCCAATGTGCGGTCTTTTGTAACTGAATGAATGGTCGAGTGATCACCCAGTCCAAAAGGATAGCTGAGTGGTTAGAAGACTCGCCTTGTAACAACTAACTCGCCTTGTAACTTGCAATTTTGCGTGTGCGGGATCGAGCCTATATTCTGAGACGGTTGGCCTGTAGGGATCTTGAGCAAATCCTTTACGAAGAGTTGCTCAAGGCCATCGATTGATGTTTCATCATTGGAGAGTGGTGCTTAATAAATGAAGAAATTATAATAAATGTAACGCTGAATATATTTGTCCATGCAACAAAATACAATGCTTCACTGTGCTATACTATACTATTCTGCACAATACTAAGCATAATACTGTACTATACTATGCAATACTACGCTATACAATGCTAGACTGTACTGCAGCATACTATACTATAATACCATACCATACCATGCCGTACCATACTGTACCATAACATACCATATTATACTATACTATAGACGTTGCCGCAATAGCAGAAGTTCATTATCACCCCAACAATTTATAATTGCACCAAATAACTCATGCAGAATCTGTCATCTTCTGTCAAGTTTTTAATCGTTCTACCATTTACGGGATCAATAAATGAGTACGAATGGAAATTGATTGGTTGAAGCAGATGCCATTCCGTTGGACATGATTCTGAGGAGTTTCTACATAGACACATTAACAGGTTATTACCCTTACCTTCCCAATTGTTAGGAGCTTATACATAGCACATTAACAGGTGTATAACCGTGTATGCCTTCATAATTGTGAGGAGTTTCTACGTATACACGTTAACATGTGCATTGCCGTTACCTTCAAGGTCCTTCATGCATGTACGAAATTTCTATGGGGACATACCCGCAGGTTTCTTACCTTAATGTTAATGTTCCCTATTTATAACTGAATCTCTACAGAGACATATTTTATATGGCTGTCAACTTTAAGCCTTTGAGCAGTTTGCATAGGGACATAATAAGCAGGCGTTGCTTATGCCTTTGGTAGAATAAATCACTCACCAACCTCATTCAAACGACTCTGAATAAAGCGTCGCGGATGTTATTCATGTAGGCCTATAGTTAACGTTTTAAAATAAACCCATAAATATTGTATTTTGTCTTCATGTGAATGCATAGTTGCCGTCATAAACTAAACCCATAGGCTAAATATCGTCATTCGGCTAACTGAACATATAACACTGACCAACAAAATAATATTTTTGTTTGCTTCTCAGAACTTTAGAACTGTTCTTAGCTAAATTTGGGGCGCTGATTTCAAATATGAAATCGAAATTTGGCTATCACGTCAGGTTTTTAGGTACGCAGAGGTGAGGTTCTACACAATTGCGAACTCTCAACTCATACTATCAGAGAAAGTAAAGTATTAAAAATGTATCGGACATTGCTTTTGCGCTTGTTCTTAGCTCAATTTAGGGTGCAGATTTCAAATATGAAATTGAAATTTGGCTATCACGTCAGGTTTTTCAGGTAACCATCGGTGAGGTTCCACGGAATTGCGAATTCTCAACTCCAACTATCAGCAAATGAAAAGTATATTAAAAATGTATGAAGAATTGGATTTTGTGCTTGTTCCTAGCTGTGTTTGATGCTGATTTCAAATGTGAAATCAAAATGTGTGCATGTGTGTGTGTGTACGCAACAGTGTGTGTCTACATGCAAATTAATGTACATGTGTGTGTGAACTGTGTGTGTGTGTAAAACCTGACGTGTGTCAATTTCATATTTGAAATCAGCATCCAACATTTAGTTGAGAGCAAGCACAAAAGCAAATGACTCATACATTTTTTATTCTGTTTTGACATAGTTGACTATGAATGAAATCCGCAGGCGTGTAGAACCTTACTTATGCGTACTAAAAACCTGAATTTAATGCCAGTTGTCTGAAAGGACACTTTTGGGAAGAACTGCTGGCAAGTTCTGAGTGCAAAAAAATTTTTGTTGTTGTTGCCCAGTGTTACTGTAGGCGTATAAAACTGAAAGAATCCAAAAACTTTATAACTTAAAAACTGGACGTGATAGACAAAAACGGTTTCCGGATTTGGAATCAGCATATTAAATTTAGTTAGGAACAGGTGTTAGAATCCCAACAGCAAAATGCTTGTTGATCAGTGTAATCGTTTTAATACTAGCATATTATTTCTATATTCAACAAGCGCCTTACGGTATACGTAATGTTTTTCCTCTGGTAGAAAAATGATTCATTTTCGTTTGAAATAAATCATGCGCCCATTTGATTAAAAACACTCGGAAGAGAGCGTCGCGGGTAATTTTGTCATCATGTATAGTTTACGTCTGTTAAAAACCCACAAATATCGTAGGTCTAAATAGGTGAATCGGTTAACTGAAAATATCACCACGTTTTAGCAATATTATTTCTATACTAGATGTTTGCCCGTCCTAAGACAGTTGAGTTTAGGGTGCGCGGGCGAGCCACTTAAAATATATGACCGGCGGCTCGCAGACCCATACACGGCAACAGACTATCGCGCAGCGCAAAGGTCATCACACACGACGGCTAAAAGTTGATTGCATCGTAACCTACGGACTTCCATTACACGCAAATTTGAATCTCTGCGATTATGAAATGAAACAAATGAAACCGCTAGGCCTCTCTTCTGCTAATTGTGCTCTCTTTGAAACGGTACGCCCCTGGCGACGGAGTTAATATACTGAGATACAAAAGAAATCAATCTTGAGCCCTCTAGCGTTGACTACTCGCTAACTGCGACCTCAACCAGTGAGTACTCGCTGGCTGCGCCAGTCTCGAGCGACCCCTAGAGGTTTCGTTTTTACTCCAGCGACCTCTAACAGTGAGTACTCGCTGGCTGCGCCAGGCTCGAGCGACCCCTAGCGGTTTCATTTTGACTCCAGCGACCTCTAACACTAAACGCTGGCTGCGCCATCGAGCGACCCCACGCAGTATTCGAACGTGCTTGCTCCTCCACTGAGCTCTCTCCCTCCTCTCTCTCCGTACTTTCCTGCCGTCCATCCCTGCCGTTCATACCTCCTTCCCTCCCTTCAACGTCCGTCCCTCCCGTAGTCCCTCGCGGCGATCTCTGGTAGAAAAATGTGTGGCTGACCCGTCGCTTCCCCTCTGCATCCCGTAGACGTCTTAATAATAGCAAGCTATTAAACAGAAGTCCATGCCCATCCCCTTATAGAAATGCAGAAGGACCCATACGTCATGATCTGGCGTTGCTATGACAACGTTTTGTCATTATTGCGATGACGTAAACGAAATGACGTAAGCCATGTTGTCTATGGCGAAAATAGCATAAAAGGCAAACAGCGTAACTAACACCACGCACGCATACACCGGGCAGGCACGCAGTCAGCCAGTCACGCAGGGACAGAGATTTCTGTGCGTTTATATTATTAATATTATTTTGACAAGCGCCTGCATAATGTCCATGCTTCAAACGAATGTCCTGAACAATTATTGTGCGTGAATGATTTGACGTGAATGTGCGCGTTTTTCTATAGCGACCACGCAGCTCACTTTTCAGTGAATAGATCGGGTGAGATCCTTCACCACCGCTTGCCCTTTTGAATGAGCGCCACGCCATTTAAGGCCCACCGTGCACGGACCGTGTGAAGGTCCCAATCGTCTCAGAGGAGGAGGTTCGAACTCGCACCGCATGCATTAGAAGACAAGCGCCCACAACAATCGACCTTCGCGTCACTCGATATGTTGAGCATTATGCTACAGAGATTAATTCTCTATAATATGCGCTCTTAATATCCGCATTACGACTGTTGGCCTCACTGGTGCACTTCGATCTATACCGACCGACGGGAGACTGAACTATGCTATGATATGCCATACCATACTGCTGTACCCGCAGACCTCTAATCCTATTGCATAGGCCTATGTCAATACCGTTTTTGTTTCATTGGTTTAATAAAAAGTGTGGGAATGGTTATGGTTATACTATACTATATGTTTCTATACAATGCTATACTATACCATTCTGTGCCACACTATGCTATACTATACTAATAGTATACTATACAAAACTATGCCATGCCATGCCATGCCATATATTACCATACCATAAATTATTATCATACCATGCCATATACCATACCATACTGTACTATATTATTGTACTACACTATAATTATAGTACAATACTATACTATTCTGTGCTAAATTCTATACTATGTAACACCATGTTATACTATGCTTATAATCTTTAGTCTGCTATGCCATCCTATACCATATTATACTATAATTCGCGATAGACGTTGCCGCAGAGAAGGAACGACGCGAGTCATGGACTCACTGGCGGCTCCTCGATCCACCGACCGCCAAGGGACTGCCTTGATCTACGTGCACCCAGCTACTCGAAGGGAATTGCTGGGTGGTGGTGTAATCATTTATTCATTCATTCGTTCTGGAGATTTATATAGCGACACTTCAAGAAATCTACCCAGAAGCGCTCGAGTGCCGTGGGCGCTACCATCATTCTATGGACGCAGTTTGGTCCAGAGACTCTATAGCTGTCAACTTTGAATTGGTTGAAACTCGTTGGTCGGCCACACGTTTGTGCTTGGGTACGCCACTATAGAGACTCATATTATTATTCTCAATACATTGTTTCGTTCATTATGGCATTTAACACCACAAAAGCTAGGGATATAAACGCTGAGGGCGCTACTGATGATTTTTTTCTGAAGTGGTGCAATGTAAATATTTGATTAGAATTACAATCGCATGTCTACTGTCTAGCAGGAGGTCAAAAAAGCATTGTTGGTCGAACTACGCCTCCTGTCATATTATCGGATACTGCGAACCTTGCAAACGGATGCAAATGAACGCCAGGTATATTTCTGCCTACGTCAATTAGCATTAATGCTGCCGGAACATTCGAACAATAGTATTAAACATAATACCACAGTTCAATCAATACAGGCGTAGGGGATATTTCAGTGGTAGGGAGCAAGCAGCCGCAAGCTCTTTTTTTATTTCAAAGTTTACCGTCATCATATGACATCAAAGGCCGTTGACGAGAATTCAAAATTATGTACAATACAATTAAAAAACAAAGAATTGTTAAAGTTCAAATGACACCATTTAAAGGCGTCTAAACAGTATTTTACAATGCCACTAATATTCATTGTTTTACATCATAATATAACTCAGCTATTACTATCTATGATACTTGCAGGGAAGTTATACAATGCTTTGCAGAAAATATCAAGCTCTTACTTCTGCCCGAAACCAAAATAACTCCAGAATAATTATTGACGTCGTGCGTTTGATGCGTGTGTGAGCGGTAGCCGGTAGGTAGACCCTATAGGTCTCTACCGTTGGCCCTGCACAGGCGGTAACCGGTGGACCTGTAGCCACCTTTTTTTGTGAAAAGTGAAATCTTGCATATTCCTTCCCCTTCTCTTTCTCCCAAAAACCACGAACGTCCGAATTTTATTGGAGAGGACAAATGCCTCTGCCCACCCGCCTCTTACGCTAATGAATCGAATTGTATTGTCTGCAGTTATTGTCCTCGATCCTAGGTTTGGCCACTCCACGGACAATTCAACTCCATCCAATTCTACTCCTTGTCTCTTTCAATAACCGGTCGAATGATAATCCAGTCTACGATCTTATGTTATCAATCCTTTCCGTTTTAAATCTTCCCTGAGCTCTTGATCCAGGATCTATGCCTTGGAAAATCTGCTTCTCCAAACATTCTCAACTCTTCCGCAGCCAACACAGCATTTTCTGTGGTTGGTCCCTCTACTTGGAATGACCTTTCCCCCTCATTAAGGGCTAAACTAATGACTAGTTTTTCTCTTTGGTCTCTCGTTCTTTAAAGACGTTTCTTTTCCTCCGGGATTTTCGTGCTGAGAGCGCTTCTGAATAGTTATTCTGAGAGAGGCGCTATATAAATCTTTAGATACGATACGATACGATTGTTGGCTAATAGTAGCCTAGACTAACCTTGGGGCTTGCTAATATTAAAGTAGTGAATGATACGATCAAGCACTTGGGCACGAGCGAACGCTACATATTTAAGTGCTCGATTTCCGGGATAAACCTTTAGTTAAGTTGATGAACTAACTAGCCTAATTTGGGACATTTAGACACGGGTCGAATATTGAAGGAAATTGATTAATTTTTGAACTCACTTGTTAGAGACGGACGCCATTGTTGATTATTTCTTATCGTCTGACTTGACTCATTAGTATTTATAACGTAGCTGTGACGTAATTAATTATACGCACAGTGAGGCGAGATAGGGTCGAGTCAACGGGTACTGTAAATTGCAATTGGCTATAGAAACAAGGTAAGGTCGAGGTTAAGGCAGATTTAAATATAGGTTTTGTTATACCTAATAGTAAATAGGATTTTGATATAGCGCAATCATTTCCCTATATAATGAGGATTAGAAAATGACCACGGAGTATAATAGTCGTCAACGGCCTTTGATGTCATAAGACGACGTTAAACTGTGGTAAAAAAACCCACGGAGTACCAGAAATAGACTGACCTTGGGGATCGCTAATTAAAGTAGCGAGTGTTGCGATCAAGCACTTGGACATGCTGCAGGCCTATTATTTCTATATTCAACAAGCGCCTTACGGCGGCCTACACAATGCCCTACGCGATTGGGCCCCTACTCTGGTAGAAAACGGAATCATTTTCGGTTGAAATAAATCACATAGGGGCCTACCCATCTGATTCAAAAGACTCGGAAGAAAGCGTCACGGTTAATTTTGTCATCACGTAGGCCTATAGTTTACGTCTTAAACTAAAACCATAGCCTAATAATCATTCATTCTGAAAATATTCATTCATTCAGAGGACTTATATAGCCGTAGGTCTAATTTAAAATGCGGTCAATCGGCTAACTAAAAATATCATCACGTTTTAACAATATTATTTCTATAGGCTATTTAGTATTTTACAAGCGCCCTACATGATGTCCAGGCTTCAAACGAATGCGTCGAACAATCACTGTGCGTGAATGATTCGATGTGAATGTACAAGTTTTTCTATAGCGACCACCCAGCTCATTTTTCAGTGAATTACGCGCCCCACGGGTGGGATCCTTCACTACGCTTGCCCTTTTGAATGAGCGCCACGCCGTTTAAGGTCCTCTTGCAAGGGCCGTGTGAAGGTCCCAACACAGCAATCGTCTCAACTTGCACACGCAGAGCACGGTGGGCTATTCGATAGCGCGCTGGATCGCCGATCTGACAATTGTGGGTTCGAGGCTGTTGACAAGGCTCCGCGTGATGATTCCGACAACTTATAAATGCATAGACCAACTTGTCCTTTTGGCATTCTAAACGCCATCCTCCGTAGACGTCTGACTGTCTCCCTGCCTGACCATAAGACCTTGACCTGAACCGATTCTAACTTTACCTGTCTATCGATTTTGTCTTGACTGAGCGCCTCTTGATAATAAACTGTTTTCCGCGATTTTGCATTTTGATCGCTGTGGAAACCTTGAGATTACGATTAGGCTATATTTACTACCATAGAATAGTTTCCAGAGACGTGATAATGGGCCTGTACATAATTATTATCTCTTTCTCTGCTGAAGAGCAAAATATGCGCCAACCACTAACTTAACTGTTCCTGAAGTTTGCACAGCAACAGAAAGTGTGACAAACTTTAGATATGAATCGCTGTAGGCCTAAGTAAATAAGTTAGTGTAGCAAGTAAGGGCAACGAGTTTTAAGAATATTACCGAGTTACTGCAGAAGCGACATTCTTCTGAATTGTCTGCACACGTTCAATAATGAGGTGCTCACGTACAAAGCCCTTCTGAGTTCCTCCAGATCCAATGGAAATTTAATTCAGCGCTGGCTAAGACTAGGTCGAGTTATATCCGTTGTAAAAATAGTTAAATATTCGTATCACACATCCGAGCAGCATTCAGCATGTGCCAGAAAGTAAACCAATCGGTCATGGGCTAGACCGATCTGAGATGAGAATCACGAACCGTGGCACGTGATACGGACCCCTGCAATAAATCACGAGTGCTTAACCCGTTGTCAACTGACAGAATACAGTCAATAAAAACTCTGGGTATACATGTAAATAGCGGACCAAGTAATGCTACTTGCGCCGGTTGGATGGGAGTAAAGTGGGCATTGAGTAGGTCCCTACCGAGACACGAATGTATAAGGGTAGGGGCTGCTCAGTGAGGGTCAAATAAATAGGCTAACGTCTGGGCAAAGGCAGCAGTTGTAAATGAAGGGTCTGAATTCGAATACGGACTGGTGTACTGACCCACTGGTTTTGTCTGCCTTTGTGGCGAAGTTTGAGCCATATTCTGTCAAATGACGCTTTTGATCTGTCTGCACTCTGCGTGCCTGTGCGCTTGTCAGAGGCATGTGAAACATATTAACTTCGTGGCTAGCTTGCTCATCTTCGGTCATACTAATTAACTGTCACTCACTCACTCACTCACTCACTCACTCACTCACTCACTCACTCACTCACTCACTCACTCACTCACTCACTCACTCACTCACTCACTCACTCACTCACTCACTCACTCACTCACTCACTCACTCACTCACTCACTCACTCACTCACTCACTCACTCACTCACTCACTCACTCACTCACTCACTCACTCACTCACTCACTCACTCACTCACTCACTCACTCACTCACTCACTCACTCACTCACTCACTCACTCACTCACTCACTCACTCACTCACTCACTCACTCACTCACTCACTCACTCACTCACTCACTCACTCACTCACTCACTCACTCACTCACTCACTCACTCACTCACTCACTCACTCACCTCACTCACTCACTCACTCACTCACTCACTCACTCACTCACTCACTCACTCACTCACTCACTCACTCACTCACTCACTCACTCTCACTCACACCACTCACTCACTCACTCACTCACTCACTCACTCACTCACTCACTCACTCACTCACTCACTCACTCACTCACTCACTCACTCACTCACTCACTCACTCACTCACTCACTCACTCACTCACTCACTCACTCACTCACTCACTCACTCACTCACTCACTCACTCACTCACTCACTCACTCACTCACTCACTCACTCACTCACTCACTCACTCACTCAATTCATCATGCAATAACTCACTACATTCAATCACTTACTCACCCCGTCACTGAGTTACTCAATCACTCCATGATTTGAAACATGTGCGAATGGTTAGAAGGAAAGACCAACGGACCGACGAATGGAAGAGCTTTTAACTAAACTGGCAGATGCATGTGTGACTTGTTAGTTTGTTACATGTGGAGATGTACTTAGATACGTGTGGATGACAATTCATCTGTTTGAGAACTTTGTTTTGGGCTTTTATTATACTACTGCACACCGTCAGCAACGTCATAGGTCAGAAATTAGAAACATATAAAGAAGAGCAAACCACTGAGCTAGGTGAAATAGGCCCAAGAGGTGGGGTGAAGTACTATCGAATTAATTGTCATATCCTCAGCACATAACACCAGGTGACCAGTCACAACCTTTCCTCCCTCCTACCGTCTCTCCGTTCTTCAGTATCTCCTTCCTTCTCTTCATCCCTGCATGCCTCCATGCCTTCAGTCCTATTTTCCTCCCTCACCCCTCTCGACTATTGCCTCTTGCTCTTTATCTCCTCATCATGGCAGCAGTAACATCAACAGCTGCTCTGCTCTGTCCAGAAAAGCAGTGGGAAGATGTTTGCAAGCGGACTGTCTGAGTTGTTACATCGCTTCTCTGGCAGCTATTTTTCGTTGATGAGAATGAACTATGCATTAGTGTGATCATGAATCATAACTGATCCTTATGAATTCTTTTGAAGAATTTCGATCGTTCTTCTATCACCTGTATCATAAAAATCGATCAATACGTTGATCGCCCTATTCTCAAGATGTTACAATCCGTATGCATGCTTTCCTGCGCATCAGATGTACTTTGGCGGTCGATCTGTACAGCCGAATCTCTTGAAAACTCTCTCAGATCAAAATGTGCACTATTCTGCTTAACATCTAGAAGACGAAGAAGCGTGGGTTGGCCGCGACTGTCATGATCCCACCCATATTTTCATAGCGCTCAACGACTGACAAACTGAGAAAGACTTTTGTTTTCCAGAAACACAATGCATAGACTATAGAAATTATAACTTGACTTATTACAGTTCTGTGAATTGGTTAGGGAACAGAGGATACCCAAAAGTGGCACATGCCCCGCTTAACCAAGGTAACCTTTTTCAGCTATATTCAATTATGGCTGGTTAGTCAGTTGAAAAGAAATAAAGGATCGTCCATAGACATCTCTGGACAACCCGTCTGAATTGACGCGAATAAGTTATTGCCTTGCACTGAATTGACGCGAATAAGTTATTGCCTTGCACTGAATTGACGCGAATAAGTTATTGCCTTGCACTGAATTGACGCGAATAAGTTATTGCCTTGCACTGAATTGACGCGAATAAGTTATTGCCTTGCACTGAATTGACGCGAATAAGTTATTGCCTTGCACTGAATTGACGCGAATAAGTTATTGCCTTGCACTGAATTGACGCGAATAAGTTATTGCCTTGCACTGAATTGACGCGAATAAGTTATTGCCTTGCACTGAATTGACGCGAATAAGTTATTGCCTTGCACTGAATTGACGCGAATAAGTTATTGCCTTGCACTGAATTGACGCGAATAAGTTATTGCCTTGCACTGAATTGACGCGAATAAGTTATTGCCTTGCACTGAATTGACGCGAATAAGTGATTTCCTTCCACTTTGCCTAGAGTTGCACTTTTCAAATTTGAAGTTTACACTTACGATTGGCTTATGGAGCTCTATTGGTTATAATTAAAACTGTATATGTATGGCCGTTCATATAGCGCATTTTGGACAACCACCCAAGAAGTTACCTCTAATCAGATGTATTATTCAAATGCGTTATCCTACGTTACTTGGAGCTCATTCGGTAAAGAACTTCGAACTGAATGAGAATTTGAATCTCGCTAACAGAAAGTTACGAAACATGCAACAAAATCGTCATAAAGGCAGTAAATTCGTGGTGAAATATAGAAATAATTCCGTGACGCAGATTCGGAAACCGTATTAGTCGAAACTTACCAGAACTATAAGCAAACTTCACGATAATACAAAAGTAATGAATTAAAGACAACCCACAATAGAAATGGCCGTCACAATTCAGCAGGCAAAATACTCTGGTTTTATAGGTAGCCTACATGTAACGAGAATATCTCTAGACCTTTGTAAATACAGCAGGGCACTCTAGTTCTACATAGACGTGGCGTTCACAGGATTGTTCAAACAGACCGTTAGTAGACTATAATATTTATATTATGTCAAGTTTTATGTTACATCTATCCCAAGGCTTAGTCTCGCGGTTACGGTGCTGGACTGTGAATCAAGAGATCAGGGAATCAAAATCCCAGCCAGGTCAGAAATTTGTTTAAAGATTTCGGCCAATATTGCGCTCGTAGTCAACTCATCCATAATGAATGCACCGACTGTAGGCTACCATATCAGTGGAACGATTAGGAGACGAACAACCACCCGCTCTTATACATGTATGTCGAGAATGAGAACAAAATCCAGAAGCTAACATTTCATACCCGTGGCTGGCTTTCGAGGTTTGCTTCAATAATCTTCTTCGCATTCCTTTTATTTGCATTCCTTTTATTCGCATTAATTCTTTACCTATACAGCGAGGCAGAAGATTTTTCTAACACTTTAACGACGAAAGTGTAACAAAAGTTACAGGGAATTCAATGCAGCAGTTAAAGTGTCAACGGTTGATGCACTTTTGAAGCATACAAGAACTCATGTCTTTATTTCTTCTCATTGGCAAATGGACCATTTGTATAGAGCGTTTTTATGCCTTTATAGACCCTCTGTATGTCTATATGCATATATAATATATATATTTTTTATATAGGCTGAAACGTACCTCTTCCACTTTGCCTTTAAGCGTGAATAGGCTACTTTATGTCGCCGCGGGCTTTAAATGCACATGTGAACTTATGCAAACTCTTAGCTTTATCGAGTTTTATTTGTATTGTGACAAAATGTATACTAGGCTACTTTTAAAAATCAGTTTAAGGACTAGTCCACTTACGATCTGATCTGAGATGCATACCGATTTTATTCGCTTGTCCACTAAGCTAGTCAAAGTTAGTCAACGACAACCCGTTGCCCAGACATCGTGCCATGTTATCAATAACCTTGATGGTGGTATCCAATGACCACCACTTTTGTAACTGTAGGCCCTACTGAAATATTATTTGCGACATGACAGCGTTTTTTTGGTTTGAAGCAAGTTCAAGCAACGACGACTAACGTCGATGTATTCTTGATTGCTCAATCATCGCAATGGTGGCATGTTTTCACCTACTTATTGTTGCTATTTGGTAGTAACCTTAAAGTGAAGTACAAAGCACACTCAATTTGCGTAAGCTTAGATCTATAGGGGAAAGGGAGAGTGGTCGGAAAGGGAAGAGAAAAGGCAAGGAGAGGGAAGGGGATAGAGGGGTTGGTCACAACCACTTTGTGGTCAAAGTTACGTTCTTGCATAATGCATATTACTGATATGGTCTATATAGTTGGACTCGGCAGATTTTTTCCTGTGGCGCCACATGTCGAAGTTGTTGTTAGGGTCTCTGTGGTCGTCAAAAAATGTGTTCATTGGTGTCGAAAAAGTCTGCAACCATCAGATCACTCTGTCTTAATGTGACAAGTTGCGTCAGTGACAGCTTGGTTACATGATTAAGCGAATACTGATTGATTGATTGATTGATTGAACTCTAAAACCGGCTTCATGTTTCATCACCAACTCGCACACAGCTCAAGGGGTTCGCATATATAGGGATGAATGAAATAGAAAATGTTGCTTGGGAGTATCTACTCTCGGAATAGACGCCAGGGAGTGCCTTCCAATCCAATCTGGGATCGTAGAGTGACTCTTTCTCAGTAACTGGACTGGATTGTTGACTCTTTCTCTTCGCTCGACGAGGTCTTCGATATTGCGTGGGCTGAAACACAAATGTTGCACATTATTTATCGAATACACTGTATATACGTCTCGAGAGGTACTCAGCACTCTGGAGAGTTATTTTTAAAGTCGTCTCATATGCGTTCAGATCACTGGAGCCTTAGCGATCTTGACTGAGTTCGTGAAAAGAATTCTTAAAGAGTCTTTTTAAGTAGCTGGAAGTAGATTCTGGACCTCCTTGTATCTGCTCGTTCGCATAGGTTATTTCACATGGCGTCTATATATACGCATCATTTCACCTTATATGACACACCTCTTTCACATTGCTCATCCGCCATGATGGGCTTCCTCTTTATCCCAGTGGACTCATCATCTTGATATTAACCTGGTAATTACTGCTTGGTTGTGATGTGCAGTGATTGTGCAGTTAGATTAAATGAAAACTGAAACGAAAATTATGAATTTCCGTTTAACAGAAACTGAAACTAAAACGGAAATTATTTGCAAAATGGAAACGAAATAGAAACGGAAATTAAAATGTGAAAACGATATAGCAATAGAATCGATAATTAATATCCGAACTGAAATTGTTGAATATAGGCTACGTTAAAAATTCTACTTTCCTGTTGGGCTTTAGTTGGACTAAATTGCTGCCTATGTAACTCTTGGTATTTAGGCTTACCTGTTATTATTCCTGTTATTATTCGATATCCGGTGATTTCAGGTCATCCAAATTTAAGTCGTCTTTTAGTGTTAGTTAGGTTGCTGGGTTAAGAATTTTTCTAATAAGAATGAGCTTGTCGCAACTAAGTTTATTAGCTGGATGTAAGCACGAAAGCAATGTGTGACAGTATTTTGTATGATGAAAAAACGAATAGGAGTTCTTGTTTAGTGGAAGTTGGAGGAACTTGGATCAGACGCTAACAATAAACCGATTAAACCGTAATTGAGGTTGGTAATTATTATTTGATACGGTCAAATTAAAATGGAAGCTAAATTGATTAAAATAATTGTTGGCCTAAATGGAAGTTGGATTGATGAAAGAAATGCTTTGCTTCAATAGAAGCTGGATCGATGAACTTTTCTTCCTTAAGTAGAAGTGAGATTGGCTGGGAAAATTCCTGCCTAAATAGAAGTTGGATTGATGAAAAAATTCTTGGTTAAATAGAAGTTGGATTGATGACAATAATTCTTGCATTAACAGAAGTTCGATTGATGAAACTTTTTCTTAAATGGAAGCTGGATAAACGACAGTTCACCATGGACATTTACTTATAAACGTCAAGTACGGCATTGAAGACATTAAAATTATTTACCAACCTAAACTATGGGATAACCCAATAAACCAGTAAACCATGTGGACTGCAGCCTGTTGGAAAGAATTGAAGAATTCGACTAATCTGAAGGTAAATATATTAAATAATATAAATCACAGTTGTTATTCACGATGTTTGCACGATGTTTGCTAAAGTTCCGACACATACACTTCCTAACTTCCTACTTATTTTTCAGTTTTTGGTGACTTATATATGGCGATAATGCCATCGTGAAACATATGAATTTATGGGGGAAAACGCTGTCAAGGGTCAACACTCAAACTATACTAATAACACTTCAATGCAACCCATGGCGCATTCAACAACACCACAGTCAAACAGGACTACGAAAACTCAGAGTATTTCTAAATATCTGAAGAGACCATACCAGGATGCTCTGACATTTTGGGCCAACCGACGATCATCATATATTAATTATAACCTGTTGATATCACTGGCGGAAGATTTAATTGCTGCCCCGGAATCACAGTGTGTAGGGAATTTTCTCCCTTTGTGGCCTCTTGACTGCTGGATGTATGTATGTATGTTGAAATGTATGTATGCAGAAATAGAATGAGCCACAACTTCGAGATGACGGTTTTTGTGAAACTGAATGGAACAAATTGTGAATTAGAATTCGTGGGTTACTGGGTATTGGTATAGGCCTAGCTGCAATGTTACTCGTCGATTTGTAACACATTAAACAACGAACAGAACAATGATTTTACTGGTTAACATCTGATATCATAAAGATATGTTTTACATTCATGTTGTTAACGTCTATGAATGCAAGTATAGGCCTGTCTAGCCTATGCAGAAACTGAAACTGAAATTTTACAGTAGCTGAAATGAAAACGAAAATTATTTCAAAACTGAAACTTGAACTCAAATAGTAATGATGAACACAAAACTGAATTAAAACTGAAGCTGTAATTATTTTCAAAACTGAAATATCACTGGTAATGTACCATCTTTCGGGGCCTTGTGCTTTAGACAACAGAGCGACAGCAGTTGCTAATTAATAATAGATATATTAAATTATTCATAAATTATGATTTCAGAGCATATATGTCAAGAAGGCTCCTGGCCCAGTGTTTGAGGGACTTGTAGAACCCTGCCGGTTGGCTCGAGACCTTCTGCTATTCCAGGTTTCCCACAAAACGGCACGATAATGTGGGTTTGTTTAGAGAAACGACCGTCGATCGAGACCGTCTGCTATTTTCAAACGCACGTGCTTTTGGATCAAAGCACATGCATAAACATAAACAGACACACCTACATGTACAATTCACATACATTAGATCCCGTATACATACATACAGTTGTACACCTACACACGCGCATATAATAAATATATATATACATAATATTATATACGAACAACAGCGCAGTCACACACAGACATATGTATAAGTAAGTAAGTAAGTAAGTAAGTTGGTATTGGTATATTCTGTAATTGTATTTAATCGGTTGTAGAAGTGTATAGACATTACATTAAGAAAATACAAAATACGAAATCATTATGAATGCAACATTATTCCAATAAAAGTTTTCCTCATGTTATCGTCTAGTGGAGTGAGCATTCTATCATGAGACTGAGGACGGAGGCCATAGGGTTTTGGTGTCTTCTGAAATCAGAACGAGGGAGCAATTTATGAAGTGGTTTAAAACCCCAGCAAAAATGCCGACTTCCGCCTGCCTGCAGAGTTGGTCAAAAGTAGGGTAGGGTCTATCCAGTAGGTACCTTAACCATGTCATCTTGCTTAGTATGGCTTGGAGACGATTTTTATCATGCAGGGTGCGAAGTCCCACCGAGCAGAGCCTGCATACAGCATTCGCGCCACCGTCATCGCCCACACAACATCAGAGTTTCGGGCTCTTGAGTCCGTTGACTTTCAGCACATATACAATTTACACATACACAGACAGATGCACATACACAAGCATACATACGCATACATATATATATTAACATATTTAAAAGGCCTACGCATACACATTCACATAGACAAACACACTCAATGAGCCAACTAAAGTTCGTTCCATTATGCCGTTCGCTTACAAATGAAGCGGTCAAAACCCCGATGTACGGTTTCACATGGATGAACATGGCAGTGTAATTTATGCAGGTCTAACTCATTCCTGCATTAATCAGATTACAATATGCTTTGGTTGGGTTGATCGGCGGCATACACTTGGTCATATATCCAGGTTCCATGTGGGAGGAACTGTAGCCTACTGGTTACCTATGCAAAAGCGCATTGAGTGTGATAACTGTGATACCTTGATGCTTACGCGTAATTGTCTAGGTTCATCTGGTCTCAAGCAGCTATTTATCTCAACATCTTCCACATCTGGTCTTTTTCCACTCTGCCACGCAAGGCGACTTGGTTGTTCCACTGGTCCGAAATTCCACGATTCAGCATAGACGTTTTGCTGTTGTCGGCCCATCCTCCTGGATATAACTTTCCTAACAACCTGCGACATGAACTCCTCAGTCTCTCTTTGCCTCTTTTCCTCAAGCGCTTGATGATCATTCTGTTCGGTCGTGCTTTCATTGTGCTATATATATAGGTCGAGAGCGCCTCTGATGAAGTGGTGCTATACAAATTTGAAATAACTATTGCAGTCTGCACATACACTCACAGACGTAAACATGCACATGTATATAGACATCTCATACACACCTACATACACACATACATATAAACACATGCGCAGACATGCTCCCACATTTACACATACATAAACATACATACACAAAGCATGCACACAGACACAAGCATACAATATCAAACGCATACTTTCGTCGTCTTCAAATCTACTTAAATGTAGTCCAAGGTTAGATTTTTTTCCTCGTCAACTCAAGTTCGACTTTGAACATAAGATTTTTCTAAACATAGACATTTGATCATCTCAAGTGGTAGCGTTTGCTTACTTAAAACATAGCGTCAGGCGACGACTTTGGATTTGTTTTGTAAAAAAAGAAGTTTATAGAAGAAGAAGTAGAAGAAGAAGAATAAGAAGAAGAAGATGAAGAAGATGATGATGAAGAAGAAGAGGAGGAGGAGAAGGAGGAGGAGGAAGAAGAAGAAGAAGATGGTGAAGAAGAAGACGACGACGAAGAAGAAGAAGAAGATGATGATGATGATGACGACGACGACGACGACGACGACGACGATGATGATGATGATGATGAAAAAGAGGAGGACGAGGAGGAGTAGGACGAGAACGAGGAAGGAGAAGAAGAAGAGGAGGAGGAGGAGGAGGTCGAGAAGGAAGAAGACGAATAATTTCTTCTTTATTGAAAGCACTTGCATACCGCATTTTGGTGTACAAAAATTAAGTATACAAAAATAACATTATTCCGTACGTACAGTCTGACAGTATGTCCAATATAGGTCCCACATAGATTATCTTACTCAAACAGACCCTCATAAAGACACACAGACTGACAGACAGACAGATACATGGACAAAGAGATACATGTAAAAGGAGACGTGTAGCGACTGATCTATTTTTGTCATCAGTCGTTGCTCTCTTTATAACCCATCGTTCAAATGCACAGTGAATATCGCTGCGTTGCAGTGCATAGGCCTACATGTAGTTCCCTTTGTTTATTTTTCGATCGAATGTTGTGATCCTGCGAAGTTTCAAATTGACACTGATACAAAAAACAAGCAGCAGGATGTTTGGAAATGTAAAGGCTCAACTAAGGTTTCACTTCCTTGTTAGGGTAAATTGAAAATGTAGACGCTTTCGTATTACGACCCAATAGCTTCAACTCTGCTCAGTTTCAATTAAGTGATCGGGTGAGATCCTTCACCACCGTTTGCCCGTCTGAATGGGTGCCACGCTCCATGTGGCTCCCGAGTATGGAACGTGACAAGTTTAGAGATTAGAGTCGGAATTTGGCAGGAACTGGGGACAAAAACCATGAAAGGGCATAGCACAAACTTTTGGCCCTAAAGATTATATCCTTTGTTTACCTAAGTACTGTTGCCTGTCTGATATAAGTCTGTCAGTCTGTCAATCGGTCAATCTCTGACGGCCCATAGGAATCCCATTGGAATGTACAATATTTAAACACTACAATGCATCACATTACAATACGCTAAAATGCATTACATTACAAAAAATTACATTACATTGTAATGCAATACATTACGATAGGTTATATTTCGACACATAACATTGTAACGCATTGCAATGCATTACCGTGTATTACATTACATCAAAATACATTGTAATGTATTACAATACACAGGCTTCACATCACACGGCATAAATGTAAGCTTACTACATTACTTTACTGTCTTTACATGCATTACATTACGATGCATTACATTATAACATATTACATTACGTTACAGTAGTCACAAATCATTGCAGTCCATTATATTGCACTAAACTACGCAAAAATAAATTCATTACACTACTCCGTACTCACCGCGTCCAAGAGCCCACAATCGAATAAAACCGCATGCTGACAGTTTGGCAAGGAAAACATTCATAATGCGGATGATTTACGATGCAGTTTAACGCCAGAAATAGTTGGCTTATTTCGACTTTTATGGTATGTTAGGCTTCCATAAACCACTAAAGTGACTACTTTGTAAACCAAAATGCGGTTAGCAATTGGTATAATAAAAAATACACTCATGGGCGTCCGCAGGAATTTTTCTAGGGGGGGCGCAAACTTTTAAATATTGTCACAAGGACTCAATAGGGCGTCGAAAGCAACCGATCACTCCACCGTCGACGCTCGCACCCATCGGCGCTGGCTACCTCTATCTTTTGGCGCGGATCCCAACATGCAAAAAATTCATAGACATTAACTGTCGAAAACTATTATGATTATTAAATTTTGTATGACTGAAATCTGACCTTATTCTTGAAATAGCAATTGCAATCGTCTGGGTTCTTGTCCAAACTGATTTATCACTCTATATGTGAATTCGACTTTGTTGTCTGAATTTTTTTTTCGATGTACACATCGTATACACTAAACAGAGCTAAATGGTCGGTCGTCTCTGGCAGTCGACCCTCGCAGTTCCTACAAAATTGTCCTGAAGTGTTAGTCTTCTCCGTTCCTGTGATAATGACTCACAAAGCGTAGTAGTAGAAGTTTCAGTTTAACGACCCGTGCGACAACAAAGATCAATAGGTTCGCATTCTTCCTTAATCCAGGCTTGGGACTGGTTCCGAAGCCAGCGAGGTATGTTTAAAAAGTCTGTGTTAAGCTGGCATCTAAGGGAAGAAGCTGATTAATTAGTCAGAGACTGTCGCTCGAGCAGTGTATTGTCATTTATATATGTTTATATATATATATATATAACGTCCTGCGGCTCCTGTGTATACGCGGTTTTCCGGCCGGACCTGTTATCTCTCAGCAATCGGCAAAAAAACAACAAAACATCCAATGGTAAATGGAACACGATACCAATTAGCCGACACGACTGAAAGCATTTCGCTATCTCTGAGTTGACAATATGACTTTACATATTGCCAAGATAGAACTCTATACGTTAAATTTTATAAAAAAAGCCTAAGCAAAGATATAGGTCTATTGGGTTAATTTTAAATTAATTACCTAAGGAATTTAGTGTTTTTGCGATAATAACGTTGAAAATCGTGTTGTAATAGTCATAATAACCAAATATAATCTAATTTCTCTGCAAATATGCAAAAAATCCAGGGGGCGCACATGCGCCCCTTGCGCCCCTCTGCGGACGCCCATGAATACACTTACTTACTTACTTATAATTGCAGATAAATACAATGCATCGCTTTGCATCACACCACAATGCATTGTGTTACATTACAGTTGCTTTTTGGGTTGCATGACTTTGACGTGATTGAAGACTGATTGGTCGACTGACTGGTTTCCACAAGAGATCCTAGACTCTTAGAGGGTTTCTGCGTCTCTGGCGTCCTCTAGCGAATCGCTCAGTGTTTGTAGGTTTTCGGAGGACGTTAAACGGTTGCTTAGAGGACGTAGGTGCGCCATCTATCGATTGTTCTAAGGCTCGAATGGATCAGATCAGAAGACTGATGGGGAAATCGAAGCTGCGAGACAACTAATCGCGTTTGGCCATAATGTAGCTTAGTTTTAACTTAGTTTGAACATCTGTAGCAATCAATGACAGGCGCTACATAAACGATCTGAATAAATGAATGCATCAATGATGGTTTAGTTTATTCTATTGTGACGTAGTGCAGTAGGTTTGTTTGTAATTTTGTGTTTATTGTACTGTACTGGTTTATTGTACTGTTAACGTACTCTTGTATATGGTCACCGACTTCAATGATTAGACATGATTACTGATTAGACCAGTATTGACTAAGTTAGAGAAAGAGTTGATTTAGGCAACGGATTCTACTTACTTGCACCATGCGAAGAAATTTCAACTAGCCTAAAACACGCATCCTGTGCTGTTGGCTTGGTATCATTATGTGTGCGCTTCAAACCCAGGAACCCTCAAACGCGCAACTGTAATGGTTATCTGGAGATTCCTACTGCGCCATAAGAGTAGGCCTAAACCAGTTTACTCACAGTTACAACGGAGTCTGTAGGTAGGTAAGGCTTGGTTCGGTTCCTGGATGAGATAGTGAAAATGTCAGATATATTAGACAGCCAGGCGTTTACGGTGGATGGTACCGAACAGTGTCTACCTCGACCGTAGCATCAACCTTGTATAAACCAAGTCTCTCATTGACTTTGCTCAACATCCATCTCCTTGTCGCATCTCTTTAGATCGTGCTCCATACCAGCTTGCCCACAAGGCGCCTATATAGGACCCATATTTCCATATGTGACCCATTTAGGACCCATGGTTCCATAATTTATGGGACTCATATAGGACACACATTTCTATATGAAACCCATATTGGACACATAATTATTTCTATAATTTTCTATATTAGACCCGTATAAAGACCGTAATTATATGTGGTCGAACGCCCCTGGAAAAGCTGCGTGGATGAAAAGCCTTTGAGAGGTACGTCTACTCGAAAGTTGGAAGGCGCTGTTCTAAATTTGACTTCGTAACTGAAGAGTAAACTGAATATAGTTTAGCTAAGATGTGTTTGATATGTGTTAAATCAACTTCGGATTTTGCTAAATGAATGCAAATAAAGTGCTCTCATTATATTGATCAAAATTGACGTGGTTTACTCTTACGTACAAAGTAAACAAGTGGTTTCAAAACAGAAAGGGTCCAAAACTACGCTCGTTAATTATAGGCTATTCACTGTTTTCGTATCTGTAATGAGTGAAGCCCTAATTATTAGTGGCTGTTAATGTCTAATGTGCAGTAATATCAGCGTTGATATTATCGAGGGGCTGAATGTATATGTCTCTTGCTGTTGCTCGTTTTCCCCAGGCATGCATATCAATATCTTCCCAGTCCTTCTTCTCCCAACCGAGGTTTTCTCCTGTCAGTCCTTCAGGTTGAAAGTTGTCACTGTCATCGTACGATAGACTTTCGAGTCGAGACCGTTCCTGTGGTTCAGCTGGACTTTTTTCGATGGTCCTTGATGCTCTTCTTTCATGGCTGTCGTCATCCCCAGCAAGGCGCTTTCCCCAGGCTGGCATATCGATGTCTTCCCAAGCTCGCTTCTTCCACGCCGGCGAAAAACCGCCAGACCGCCTTCGTTCTCGTCCAAGGGATTTCTGTTGAAGGCCATGAAAGTGGACCAGGTGACGTGACCACGGATTGAGATTGGCGAACGATTTTCTGCTGAATGGTTTCTTCTCTCTTACTTTCCCATCAGTTGTTTTGAAGAACGTCTCTCTCTTCGTTCGTGTTTGTTGCAACTTAACACCTTTTCTTGCGCTATTTTCCGAGGGGTCACGACCGAAGTTTCCCGAAACCGTTGACTTATCTATGTAGATGTCTGTGTCTGTAGCTTGACGGCTCGAGGGGAAACTATGTCTATGACGCTGCAAGCTTCGCCTTTGTCGAAATCTCTTCAAAGTGTCGCCGTTAGCGATAGTTGAGCCATCACTGGCGATAACTGACGAAGGTTTATCCATCCGAAGCCTCGACTCTCGATCAACGTTGCACTCGATGATGCCAGCAATATTCTCTCCAAGTTTAGCGTCAGCTGCGTATCCTTGTAGCACACTGTTCTCGCCACAAAGTCTTTTTCTGTACGTGCTTTGATCATCGAAAGACGGTCGATCAAGTGGGGCAGAAAACTCCGACGAGACGGTTCTAATATTGAGAAGGATCGGCGAAGCATATGCGGAACGCTTGCTGTTCTGATTCTGATGAGCAGAGAATGACTTGGTTGCCAGTGTTGAAGTAATGTATTGTAGAACGAGCAGAGAGAGTATAAGTGAAACCACCGGATTCATCATGTCCAGTTCAATATGACAATTTCTCCGTTCACCACAACCGATGTACAGTCTGAGCTACAAGCAATCATAACACATATTTTTTTATTATTATTTTCTGATCGTTCTATACTTTCCACGTAGCTGGGTCCAGGAACTGTGGTTGGTCTCAGCATGTGTGCGTCAACCTGCTAATGATTACATATACGCTACATAAATGTTCAATTACATTACTTTACATTCTACTTAGCCTATTTGAGCATTGCTTGCTAACGGATGAACGTCGTGTTCTGAGTAACATTTTAACATGATATCGGTTAACATAACACAGCACAGCCGAGTGGTTTCTTTTAAAGCGGTGCTATAATGGGTATCAACAGGAGACAAATTAGGTAAATTTCCGTCTTCTCCTTTGGACGGCTAACACAAAGAATAAAATTTTAATTTTTAATTTTTAAATACATTGTAGGGCATGAATTAGTTATAAAAATTATTTCTATTATATTATTTAGATGATTAGTATGAGAAAAAAAATTATAAAGTCCAATTTTAGCCCGAAATTGCATTGTCCTTTCTAATGGTGAGTCAATTCCACGTTCTCTGTCCGGTAAGCATGAAGACCTAATTATGAATATTTTACAACTCCGTTACTACAACTCCGTTACATTATTTTTCTATTAAAATGAATTTATTTAATGGTACATGTAGATAATTTGTCGTCAAAATAATTTACGTTGCTGTGTAATAATTTAATGCACACTTAATACTAATTAATAACTAATTATAAACAGTGGCGGTATATTGTATTGTGTATTTATTAAGTAATGGAGATGTAAATATTTAGGAATCAAAGTTGTATGTGTTTCACATAGTAAAAAAACTAAAATAAAAAATTAGGCCAAATCTGTCAAATTTAAGCTCTGCTCAATATTAAGTATGCTTCAGCACTGCTAGTAAAATATTTGTGTAAGAATTTTTTTATTTTGCATGACTTTCTTTTTCTCTAATTCTATTTCTGAATTTGACGCCTGTTGTGAAATATACCCATATAAGTCTTCAGCTACAATTTCAATAACGCCACCGACTCAGTACGTTGAGTACACTGACCATCATCATCAAATATTCGATTAATAGAAATTCAAGTTGACACAACCGCCACTGAAAACAGATAATGACATGGTAGAGTTCGGTTAGTTCTAGGTCGACAAGCCATGGAGGCCAATTGTCAACTACCCGCAGTGTACAAATAAAGTGTTTAACTTACATTGATCAAAATTGACGTTGTTTACTTTAAAGCAAAAGTATAGAAGTGGTTTCAAAACAGGAAGGGCCCAAAACTACGTTCGTTAATAGGCCAAGATCAGAGGGAGGATCAGAGGGCGAAGGAGAGGACTGAGTAACCGCCATCATTCGCCGAGGATAAGAACAATGAAGTTGCTTTCACTTTATAACAATGGTAACCTCTCAGGTCTGGGTTAATTGACCTCCTCTAATTAAATACAGCTTTAAACCTTGGTTGATGGACCGTATAACTGTACAAGGCTTCTTCAATTGAGTCTTCCGGAAACAATACCGACCAAATAACGTGAAATTTCAAAGTGTTCCTTCGTACAAAGGACTGTAACTTAAATCGCCATCCACTCAACTAAGTTGGTAATTAAAGAGTCCTAATTAGTGGGACCTAGGTCCCTTCAGGTCCTCCTTTTGTTCCCATCAAAGAACTTTTTATGTTTCTTTTAGATACAATTACAGGATTTGTGATGTTCTTTTGTTGTTGGACCAATAAATATATTGATTGATTGACTGATTGATTGTCGGAAAGTTTCCAATAGAGATGGAGAACCGTCACGTAGACGCTGGGAGTGTTGCGCAAATATTGAACACAGCCCACCGCCAGTCATTCATAATCGCTAACAGCGAATATTTTCGCGAAAGCCATTCCGCTGCCTGCCCCAGGGAATCGGATTTCTTAGTCGTCTCGCGCCGCCTCGGAGTGTGCCCCGAGTATTAAGAAGGTCGTCCATCGTGTGGGCGACGTTTAAATGAATCTCTGGTCCCGTTGGCGTCTCCGATTGGTCGGGAACATGGCTCGCCGTGTTGTCCACGCTAACTTAATTGCGGGGCATACGAGAAATGACGGCGTTCGATATTTTTGCTGGATTGTTTGCTGGACACGTCGCTAGGGTTGACGCTTATTAAATAGCGACGAGAATTGAAGACTTATGCCTCGAAGCTGTTGTGGCTGCTGCTTGGGAGTCTCAGTAAAAACAGAAACGCATTTACACAAATGTATTAATACTTTTCAGTGAAAAACTTAAACGCAAGGCACAAGATAAAGAGAGTTATTTATTTATTTTACTTTAACTGTTTTTTGCTTATTTATTCATGTGTTATCTAAGCCTGTGCCGATCTTTAGAAGTGTAAAGTGGAAGGTTTTTATATTTATCTCATTAATTAAATCCAGTGTTGTACAGTAACGAAGTAAAAGTAACGCGTTACTGTACTTAAGTAACAGTTTCAGTAATTTTACTTGTAACGAAGTATCACAAAACTGAAATACTTTTACTTTTAACGAAGTAAAATTTAACCTATAATTCAGTACTTTTACTTCGTTACAATTCGCGTAATATTCGTTACAATGTTCGTTACTAAAAATTCCGAGAATGCATATTTCAGCAGGTGAGCCTGGTCTGATTTGATGGAGCTATTTTATATTCCTAGTCCCAGATTGAACATTCCACTTCCTGCAGTCGAACGCCTTTTTAGCTTTTCCGGTATAACAATGAACCATGAACAACCCTGGTTAAATGACAAGCATTTTCAGAATTTAGTCATCTTGAAAGTAAATAAGTGGATTGAATTATAGACACAAGGCTCAGTACTTTTACTTTTTACTTTAAAAGTATTATTTCGAAGAATACCTTTTACTTTTACAAAAGTATTATTTGCGATGAGTACTTTCACTTTTACTTAAGTAAGAAAAGTCCTGTTTACTTTTACTTTTACTTAAGTACATTTTCCCGATACTTTTAACTTTCTTTCTTTCTTTCTTTCTTTCTTTCTTTCTTTCTCCTCCGTCAAGTATTCGCTGACGATGAGGCTCTAACAAAACTTCTCCATTTCGGTCGGTCTCTTGCGAGTTCTATTGCAAGTTTTTGACCGTGGATACTTTTAACAACACTGATTAAATCTATTGATTTGCGCAGGATCTACACGTACATGGTAACACGAAGGCCTAAGAAAACAATAATTGACTTAAGCTAAACCTTAAATGCAGCATGATTATGAAGAGTTGCCGACTACATTTTCTTAACCTCGGCATATGAGGGCAGGTAGCCAGTCCTAACCATCACCGTCTGATCTTCCCACCGACAGTAGGCCTATATGGTCAGTGTACTCGTCTTACTTGAGCTGAGTAGAGGGCGAAAGTGAAGCAGAAATTTCGTTTCAAATCTTTTTTCTTCGCGAGGGTTTGATCCCCGGCCTCTCGGCTCACAGTCCAGTACCTAACCATTAGACTATCGCCACCTAACTGGACATAGAAATACGTGTTGCGGAATTGCTCCGTGGTCCTACGCTGTTCTATGAAGCGGTCTCAAGGGAGGACATAGTCCAGATCCATCTATCGATTCCTGGTGAGTTAAGCCCACCATACACCGATCCGTAACGCTTAGATCCCATTCGAATCGACCGACCGATTCAATGGATTATTCTGGTGTGCAGTCGCCATTAGATACGCCTAAAACAACTTACTTACTTGAAACCTCTAGCGTCTATGAGATAATCTCTTTCCATCTGATAAAAGTGTAGTGCTTCAAAGCTCTGCTTTAAATGACCAAAAACTTGCGGATCTTCAGGGTGGCTGATTTGGTTCCCTGCAACAGTCTTGATGCGTATATTTAGGAGGCCAAAATTCTTCATCTTTGAGGTCATCCATTAATTAATTATCTCAACAAAATGGGGAGGGAGGGGGTTTGGAAAAGTATGACAATTGTTGACAATGGGAAGGGGTGTTCAATACAAATTGACGTCAACAATTGTTTGACAGTGAATCAACACATACCCTTCAGAATGGTAGCTTTAACATTAACTAATAATACGGCTAAACGCAGTCGGGTGCGCATCCTAGTCACATATTAAGTGGATTTCATGGCGCAATGCTCCATGGGGCCTAAACCTCGTCTGCCAATTATGGCTTAGCACATTAACGGCAGATTTCGCCAGCCAACTCGTTATCTCATTATTTTTTTCTCATAGTCTAATAAAACCACAGGCAAAATCAGTTTGAAAAACCAGTTTATCATCAAAACTGTTTCTGCACTGCAAGTGAACTCACATGTACTGAGCCATTATCGTTTTTGGGGGATTATTAACGTAATTTTATTTGGGGGGTCCTTGAATGTTTGACAGTTGTTGATAAGGGAGAGGGAGGGGCCAAAAACTGCCTAAAATTTGTTTACATAATTAATGGACGACCCCTTTAAAGAAAACAGTTAAATAATTGAAGACATTGGTGCAAGAACCAGGTAAGTGAAAAATCATAGTTTTCGGCAAATCGAGTTTTAATGTTTTTTGCTCTTCAAAAGCTTGCCGTTTCGTCCAGGAAATAGATAACGACAAAATTTAAAAAGTATAAGGTGCATCTAATCGTAACTGATCATAAAATAAAATTATTAAAGGCTGGCTCTTGCTAATTAGTATTTTATGGGCAAATGAACAAGAAACCTGGTTATTGCACTGAAACTTGCCTGTAGTTCTGGAACTTTTTGGATGCAAGAATCACATATGTCGACTAACCAGGTTATTGCACTGGAACTTCCCTGTAGTTCTGGAACTTGTTTGGATGCAAGAATCACATATGTCGACTAACCTGGTTATTGCACTGGAACTTCCCTGTAGTTCTGGAACTTTTTTGGGTGCAACAATCACATATGTTAACTAACCTGGTTATGGCATTGAAACTTCCCTGTAGTTTTGTAACTTCTTTCCATGCAAGAATCATGTATGTGAAAAAAAAATTTTTTGCATGTAAATAATAAAGCGACTTTCGTGTGGTGTGCAAGAAACTTATTTACATGTAAGAATCTAATATGCATACCGATACCTAATGTTAGACTGACTTACATCTTCAATATTTTATGCCGGATTCTATTATGAGTTCATTTCATGTCAATAATGGGTAAAATGACCAGTTTTAATAAATAATAAAACTGTTACGAAACATAGTGACTTGTCTTATGCATTATCAACATTATTTCTTTCGCCTAATGTTACGACGCTCGTGAAACTTCGTGAAATCCTGGCGCAAACACTCTCACCACTAGCCTACTATAGGAAAAAACATTACAATAATAAATTATTACTTTAAAAATGCAGTGTGGAAAATAGGCATAGGCCTATCAGTGCGAGTTTTACATTCCTCGGATGGTGGTTTCTTTCTATGCTTGCTGTAGAATGATTAGACGTTTAAATAAGACATTTTAAGCCTCGTTTGTCACACCACATTGAGGAAAAACTGTTTAACCAGAGCCATAAATCAAAGTAAGTATTATGTTGATATAGACCCAAATAGTACTGTTTTCTTTAAGTTCGTGAAAATGGCTCAATGGTCTCCATCTAGTGGCAGAATATTGTTATTATATCCTCACTTACTTCGCTAATGCATCCGACAACGTATAAAACTGGCTGACGGTTGCGTGCAATAATCAGGTTTGTTCACATACATGTCTATTGCTCGCAACTGAGAGGCTATGATCTTTTATGCAATAACCGGGTTTGTTGACTTATCTCATTTATGCACGCAATCATGGCACCGGAATGCGAAAATTCTCGAAGCAGGTAAGTTGAGTTGCCTGGTTATTGTCCTACCTACTCCCTTAATTTTGTGGCTACCAGCTTGAAATTTACACCATAGATGCGCCTCTACGTCAGGAGCATTTTAAGCTAACTTTCACGATAACCAGGTAAGTCGACTTACCTGGTTCTTGCACCAAAGTCTTCAATTATGTACTTAATAATAGGCCTATATGTAACTCTTAGCATTAGCGACGACATTAATTTTGACTGTGTAAACATCGTAGAAGTAGCTTGCAACTGACAGTGCTAGAATAATAAATTGTAGTAATAACAATAACTGCTGTGCCAGTCCAAAGCCTGGATTAGCGGAGGCGGGCGACGCTAATGATCTTTTTTATCACACAGTGTCGTTAAACTGAAAATACTACTAACAATGACTGCTACAAACACCCGATTCTATGTCATACGCTGTCCAGCTATGTCATTGAAAATATTATTTTCTTTGCAGTCTGCTCGTCGTCATGTTCTGGCTTGATACATTTTGACTTTTACATGTCGAAGTTCCTTGAGAAAATATGAGGACTGGATTAAAACCACTTGCAGTATAGAATGTAAGTGAGTTCGTAACTAGCCTAATCATACATTCATTCTGAGAATTTATATAGCGTCTCTTCAAGAGACCTACCCAGAGTCGCTAGCCTTCAACTGCATCTGATTGCGCACACGCATTACACTGTATAGCACGATTAGGCTACGTATTTAGGTCCTATTTGAAGTAGATTATAAAAGGAACAGATTATATAGAAATACATACCAAATAAATTTTATTAAGAAACATCAATTAACAAAGCTAATTCAAAACAGTTGAGGTTTCGCAACAGGTAGCGTGAAGGCATTTCTCTCTCTTGAAAATGGAGTAACTTGTCATCATGAAAAGATAACAGGATGGATGGATGGATCCACCGTTTAACGGCAGCTAATGATAACATAGGCCGTTGCCGTCGACAAAGATTGTTTTTTGCATATTACAGCTCTATTCTTCTAAGATGAAAGGAGCTGATGAATTCAGTGTCCATGTTATCTCATGTAATCTCCCACTTAAGGATTTAATAGTTATTCGAATTACGATAATTTTTTAGCTACGAAGTATACGTGCAGCTCAAGAAACATTCACAACCTAACTGAAGTCGAAACTTTTAGGTCAGGGAATTATAGTTAGCTGATCCATATTATGCCACGCTGCGCTTATTACGATCTGGAACGATATCCCTTCTGAATCCCGCAAATTCCCAGATTCTCCACTAATATCGCTGTCCACCCACAACCATCTACCTCGCTTGATCACCCTTCAGGCTTTCCACTCCAAACTAAAGTCTCGCTTCTTCACAAATTCCTACACGGATGCAACCTGTTCGCCTTCTTCTATTATCTCTCGTCCCAGACGGAATCTGCCTTAGCAGCTCCTCTAATCGCACTTTTAATTAGTGTACAGACATTTAGTCAACACTAAATCAAGAACTGTTCTCGGTGAACGAGCTTTTTCAGTATCTGGACCTACTTTTTGGAACTCTCTTCCTGTGTCTGTACGCTGTTCTCACTGCTCAGTCGCTTGTGTCATTTCGTTCTCAGCTGAAAACTTACCTCTTTCAAATTGCTTATCCACCTTAGGCTGCCTCTCTGTCTCTTACGGACTTATCTTCTGGATGTTGACCTGATTACGGATTGTTTTGATGCGCCATCGGTTGATGCCTTGTGCATTAGACACCGGCGCAATAGAAGTTGTTAATTACATTACATTACAGTTAAAAAGTATAATATTATACCATCCCAACAATAAAATAATGTTTTGCGCATCAGGTTGTCGGCTGGGAGATTTGTACAATTTGTACAAATCTTTACAATTCAATTAATAGATTGCTAATAAGTATATGACGTATAGAATCAATGGCGTTCCAAGTTTACGTCTAATCTAATCGGGGAAACTTCTGTAGCCTCATTATTGTAATGCGAGAGGCACCAATTAATAATAGATGGCTGATTCTAAAGGTGCAATTGGAAAAACAGAATCGATGTATGAGAAGAAAAGGTAGAGTGTGGTTAGGTAAGGTAAGGTGGGTTTAGGGAACGATAAATAACTTATTATATGACAGGGTTATATAAGATTAAGCGAAATGTAAGGTAAGGTGAGGTAAGCCGGTCTATATCGAGATCACATTAATTTAATTATTTTTATGTAGTAGTATTTGTAGGCCTAGTAGTAGTAGTAGTAGTAGTAGTAGTAGTAGTAATAGTAGTAGTAGTAGTAGTAGTAGCAGCAACAGCAGGCAGCAGCAGCGGCAGCAGCAGCAGCAGTAATAGTAGTAGCAGCAGCAGCAGCAGTAGCAGCAGCAGCAGCAGCAGCAGCAGCAGCAGTAGTAGTAGTAGTAGTAGTACTAGTATCAGCAGCAGTAGTAGTAGTAGTAGTAGCAGCAGCAGCAGCAGTGGTAGTCGTAATAATAATAATAATATTTTATTAAAAATAGGCCTACTGATGCTTCGCCCAATGCTACGTTTTGCATGACCTGATCATGTTAAATAATAAATAATTATAGTAATAATTATATCATTACTATAATTATATTGGCATTTATCCTCACGGTCCTTACAACCTAGGCTGTTACGGGTTCGCTCAACACGATCATACGACAGAGCATCGATGATGTAGAGGACTCGCTCACGGTCTCTATGCCATAACCTACGTAACCATCCCAACGGAGGATCGAACTCGTATTCCGCTAACCAATCGGCTGGTAATCAAAACGCAATTCATGTTTAGCTGACGACGTTTCAAGATAGCGTCACTTACATACTTGAGTGCTGCTGATGTTCCAGTTTTCTGTTCGTCACATATGTACTCTTCTCGCCAAGACGACCAAATGCCGATAAAATCTAAAGACACTGACTGCGTCTTTGCTTCTCCTTAAGTAGCAAGCAACACGGCGTGGGAGGTAGAGACAGCGCTGCGAAATTGGCCGAGAATGCCACTCCTTTCACTGAGCAGGCTGCGTTGAGGTTCAAGTTGATGTATGGCTTTAGCTCAGTTCATGCAGAAGAATCATGCTTGTTCTTTACATTGTCGTGAGCGAATAGCTCGTTCAACCTGCTAGACAATTCTGTTTGAATACTATAATGCAAGATTGCAGTAGGCAGTTTCTGGATGTAAATCAAAGGGAGAAACGTGAGATTACTTCGTAACCAAATGGCCACATTGATTCCGTTATTACCAAAAGCCATATCGATTTCTTTATTGCAAAAGGCTAGAGCTACTCTTTAGTTCCCGAAGGCGTTATGGTTATCACGATTACAGGATAACACAGATTTTATTCAAGACAGTCGCAGGTGCTCACTTGCGATAAGGAATTGTTCTAACCTTATCATAATAAATGAATCTATGTGGTTGTTTGGAAATTATGATAAAATTTCTACAAATAATAATAATAAATTGATCAAATATAAAGAAACAGATTATTAATTAAGTCAACAAAGAACATTCAAAATGGAGACATTTAAATCGCAGTTCAAGACATCTTTTTACAGTGTCATTGTTTTTTAACTCTTCGGCTTCGATTGCGTTCCAGCACTACATGTATAAATCGTCTTTTTATTAGGCCTATTATTTTTACTATTACAAATAATAATATTGCACTTATTATTAAATGGTAGGCCTATGATAAAGAAAACCAAAGAAATCTGATGATTATCAACTGATGATTATCAAGACGTCATCTGCTGATCGCGGACATAACTTTGACGAAATTTACAGACGGTTACTACATGTAGGTGGCAATGTCTCCGATTCTTTGCTTCGTGAATAGCTTGGCGAGACATCTTAGTTGTCTGCAGTGAAAGACATTATTGAAAGGCCCTCTAAAACAGTTGACCGTCTAAGCCGTCTCAGCGAAGCCTATTATGTAGCTCATTTTTTTCATTTCTTTTATACACAAAGACTCATATCGCTTACACGAGTCTCGTTCACAATTAATAAGTATACATGTATAGACATAATATATTATATAATATGGTTGCCTGTGCAATTGTGCATATTGCATATGCATAATGCGATTACATAAAATGCGATTTGTGCATAGAAACACATGTTGTAATGGCATTTAATACATTACTTAGCCTAATTTGCGTTATATTAAGCATCTTGATACAATGTCATGCAGACCTGCATTCATACATAGGCCTACATACATATATGGATATACATACTATTACATAGCCTATGTGCATAATACTTAACTGCATTTTGTGTTTAATTTCTGTTTCGGCTAAAGATTTACCTTACGCATGTATTTATGCACACATAGGCCTATGTTTTATTTATTTATGTATTTATGTACGTCTCAAGAGTATGAATATTATTGAATAAGCCTTACGATGCCTTTTAGATAACAATCGAAAGCCCTGCATACACTGTTATCTGTTAAATGTTATCTATCCAAATACTGCCCACTCAAGACAGTTTTGGCAACAGTGTTGTCATGTCAACTCCCTTGATTCTTTTGTCGAAGTAATGCAAGGATCTGTTTCTGCTTTTGTGTGTGTAAACGGTTTCGATCTTCTTCACACTCGAAAGGACCTCCCTGCCTATCGATTTTGATTTTACTGAGCGCTATTAAACATTCGCTGTAGAAGTTTCGAGTTTACGTTCCGATTACGATGTAAGCTTTCTTAAAAGCCTCCGTCGTTCTGGACAGTGAAAGGCAGCCTCACGCTTTGGTGAGCATCGAAATTAAACACATGTTGACGCCAGCTTAAGCTAAGTTCCTTCGAAGGGGCTTTGGATGTCTTCAGATCATAAAAACTCGGCGACATGGAATGAATGAAGTCAGTGTATGAACAGAAGGAGAACTTTCCAGAAATAACATTCGAAAGCAGAATCCGATTAGAAAGAAACTGACCTGGAAAGCGAAGCTAATGAGCCTTGTGTTTTACCTAATATAGGATTAGCTTTCTGTGTAATAGCTTTAATTGTCTGGTGCATTATTAGTAGTAGTATCATTAATAATTTTGCTAGAATTATTATCATTGATTTATTTTTATTGTCCTGGATACACTTGCTGCACTCTTTATATTTGCAATCTCTATAAATGTTAAAATGATTGTGTGAACTTAAAGAATCAATTTAAGGTGCACTTGATATCCCTATGAAGGCTTTAATAATGACTGGCATATGGAAGTTACATTCAATGTGTATAATTATGTCTATACCAATTTTTTTCTTTGCTTTGTACACGAAATGTTACTTTGTCAATGTTTGGAGCAATAAACTATATATTTATATGTTGGTCTATTTATGTTATAGCGTATTTCCCATTCAGAGGCGCTATTTACGATCAGAATGATTCACGCAAGCGCATGAGCTTGCGAGTGAAGGACTTGCCCAGGGTCCCTACGCGCGACTAGCACAGCTGAGGCACCGAACATACCCCTAAACCACCGCGCCCCAGTTGTATTGTGATGTGTTGTATTGTGTGTTGTATTGTACTCCACGTTTTCGAATGCGACCGAGCCACCCGCAGTAAAGATCCGAGAAATTAATCTCTGATAAACCGACCCGACCGGGAAGCGAACCCAGGGCGCCGGCGTGACGAGCAGGCTACCAACCCACTCGGCCACTCAGGATCCAATGCAGTTATGGTTATTTGCCACATGGACCTATATCACTATATATTTATATGTTGGTCTATTTATGGATGAATAATTATTTATGATCAGCAGATGATTACGCAGTAGGCTTGTGTTTACGACTAGCGCAGCTGAGGCCTATGCGACGCAATTAGGATAACACTAACAGAAGTTTTTGAAGACATTGTGAAAGAGAAGGTGATCGTCATTTATTTATTACCACATAACCACCACCGTTTGCAGTACCACCACAACCAACAACAACAACACCATCACCACCTCAACCAACACCAATACCACTAACTGTAACACCTCCATATAATTATGAAGCCAGTGTTGCGAATGCAATTATAAGATCAGCGATGAGTGGTCTACCTTAAAAAGGCTTGATTGTAATCGTCACAAGTAACAAACAATGCGAGAGCTACTCAGAAACGTTCAAAAGAAAGAAGACTTTTTCGGACAAATGGCTCTATGATAATAAGTTTCGAACACAGTGTACTCAATCGAAATGTTTGCTTTTAGGTCCTGGTAGCCAATCAATGTACACAATTATTCGCACACTTGATGGCGTAGCATGTTGCAGGCAAATGAGAAAGCATGAAAGCGTTGCTAATTAACTGGTAAAACAACAGAAGCAAGCGTTCAGCTGTCACTTCAAATGTTCTGGTGTGACTGAAGCTGTGGGTCTCTGGATGCTTCGGCCAAGCAGGTTATAAATTCGCTTGATTTTATACAACATTTTGCATGAGTGGGTTAGTAATCTACTGGAATCGTGACTCTTCTTCTGTGCATGGTTCCACTAACTGGTGCAATATTTTAGTTCTTATTAACATGTAACATCATATATTATATAGGTTGGTCAATATAAATATCAATTACAACGACAAAAATTGCAATTACAGGAATATTACAATTGCACTAATCTACTGGTTTTATGGTTTACTGCTAATAAAGTATACACGTGGTTTAGTATGCAGTTTTGTGTAATGTACTGCCAACTAAGGAGACGGAGTTTCACTCTTTGCACTGCAGAAAGATACTTGAAAGTTTCTCAACGGCTATTGCCCTCTAGCGACCCTCATGCGTTTCTCAAAACTCATCGATGTTGAACTGTGAAGTACTGCATTTGGAAAAAGTGATGTTGTGTTTGTGATTGGATTGTTAAAGGTATCGGGTTTGCACTGCGAAACCATGGCCGAGAAAAAGAGGGAGCTGTTGCTGTTGAAGGTTTCCAGTGGTCGACTATGGCGATGACCAGCTACCGAGGAAACTGACCGACGATGGTCAACCATGCAAGTGCGAGACACACAATCATAAGCCAGGTGATTATCCCATTAGATCTCAGTTGTTTCATTTGACAAATACAGTCAAGTGTATCATGATATATCGCTTAAGATCAATGCAATTAAATCAGAAATTCTACTACTAAAGATGATGATGACAGTGGAAATAGTTGTAACGTTATTATAAGAATAATCTAGCAATAACAATAATGATATTATTATTATTTATTATAATCATTGTAGTAGTAATGGTAATTATACAAGTAGTAGTCGTTCTCGCAGGCCTAGCCGTAGAGATTGTGATAGTACTAGTACTAGTAATAGCAGTAATAGTATAGGCATTAATAGTAGCAGTAGTAATAATGGTAGTAATAGTAATAGTAGTAGTAGCAGTAGTAGTAGTAGTAGTAGTAGTAGTAGTAGTAGTAGTAGTAGTAGCAGTAGTAGTAGTAGCAGCAGCAGCAGCAGCAGCAGCAGTAGCTGTCATGTCGCAAATTATTGCAGTACAGGGCCAGAAGATGATGGTGACAAAGTGGTGGTGACCATACAGCAGTCACTCTAGTAGTAGTAGTAGTGGTAGTAGTAGTAGTAGTAGTAGTAGTAGTAGTAGTAGTAGTAGTAGTAGTAGTAGTAGTAGTAGTAGTAGTAGTAGTAGTAGTAGTAGTAGTAGTAGTAGTAGTAGTAGTAGTAGTAGTAGTAGTAGTAGTAGTAGTAGTAGTAGTAGTAGTAGCAGCAGGTAGTAGCAGCAGCAGCAGCAGCAGCAGCAGCAGCAGCAGCAGCAGCAGCACTGTCATGTCGCAAATTATTGCAGTACAGGGCCAGAAGGTGATGGTGCCAAAGTGGTGGTGACCATACTCTATTTGTTTTTATTTCAGGCGCTTGGCCTGTCGCCACAACCTATAGTAGTCCAGGTAGTTGTACTAGTTGTAGTATGGCCTTGGCGATGTAGTAGCACGCATAAGCCGCTCGTTTATGGAAGACCTCCATCCCTCTCTGTTGTATGCCCGGTGCGTAGCCTCCTGTACCGACAAGCCGTCCAGGCAATCTATATCAAATGTACCTTCAACCTGGGCAAAATTGCTTCAGAACCTTTCTAAACGGTTTCTGGCTCAGTTTCCATTGCTGAATAACATATATAAAATTCCACAAAATCCGACCACGGGATCACCGCTAACGTGCATTTTAACCAAGATGGCGGCCAAAATGGCCGCTAACGTAGAATTAAAGTATATAATATTATCAGGTCATAGGTAAGCTACAATAACAAATGAAGTGTCGAATGTTAAATTCTTAAGATCAAAAAATCGATTTATCGTAGTGGCAATAGTGTGGAAATGTTACTATGCAGTATGCAAAGTAAAATAATATATTTGAATTTAATTCACTCTTTACTTAGGAGTTTTCCCTTTTTACTTAGGAGTTATGTTCCTGAAATTGATGCTTGACGTCAGTTAGGGTTTTTCATATTGCTTATCCACCTACGGATCTTGGTTTGATGCGCTATCGGTTGATGCATTGTGCATTGAATTTGGTGATTACAAAAACTAAATGTTGAGTTGAAAATTAACAATATAGTGGGAGTTGATGGACCACGTCGCATGACGAACGAAACACAATTTTACCTGATTCACAAATGTCAGAGGAGGTGTGGAATGGTTTTCATATCATGCAAAGCTATCGGATGTTATTTGGTGCACTCGGATTTCATAGGGTTTCATATTACTCGCTGAGATAGCGTCTGAAGAAAATATGGACGGCTAGCATGGTACCAAGTGACGAGTTATTAGACATATCGGTTACCAATTCAAAGAACTAATCTGACACGATATCTCTTAACTTGATCCGAAGAGAAACACTAAACAACCCTATAAATTGGTTTTACCCAAACGCGGAAACCAAATGAATCCGGTTCGTCCTTTGTTTGCTGTACAATTATGTGCTTATTTACAGCTGTAGGTAAAATTCGTTTCAATATCTGCAGCAAGGTTGGGTTTCCCCAAGCCCGGTTCAGCGAGTTCCTTGTACTGACTATACATAATTAATTATTGGCAAAGCAGTTAAGATTCCTGTCAAAGCATATATATGTAAATAAGTCTGTATGTATTCAATGGTGAAGGCTTTTCAGATCGTCTAGGCATCGTTGCCCAAATAAGCTAGAAACATAATACCATGTATGTGTGTATGCATGTATGCATGTATGTCAGGCACGTAGTGAGACTTAAATTCAGAGGAGGCAGCTTCACAGAACATTGGCAAAATCCTGGTTATTGGTCAATAAGTTCCAGTATATTGCAGTGGGAACTGCCTCCTTTTGCAACTGCCTCCTCGTGCCTCATTGTAGCTACCCCTATGATGTATGTATTGTACTGTATTGCTTTTGACGATTTCTATAGCGCTTCTTCCAGCGTAGTCCATTGAGAAGCTCTCAGTGGGAGAGCTCACAAGAAAAAAGACAAGATTTGAGGTGAGTGAAAAATGAAAAAACGCTATCAGAGAGAATGGTGGAGCGGACAGGTGGGGACGACCATTCAACAAATAGAGTGGCCTATGCAGGCAAAGGATCTATAGTGAGCCACGGCAGTGCAGACACGGGGAACAAAGAGGTCAAGACGGCCAGAGGATCGAAGAGTACGCAGCGAAATGACAAAAATGGGCAAAGGTTCTTCGGAGCAAGGCCCAATTGAGATTTAAGTACTAATCTGAGAACTTTTAATGTATTGATGTATATATGAGTATATTTGGTTGTACGCTTATGTATGTATGTATGCATAATATCACAGCATAAAATACCACAGAATGTGTTACAGTAATATGCAATAAAATATAGCTAATTATATGCGAAATGGATGCATTACATTAATACAAAATGAACACAATTCAAAACATAAAATTATATAAATATATATCGTACTATGCCTATGCTATACTACTCTATTCCATGCGATACACTAAAGTGACTAAACTAAACTGCGCTATGTTATGCCATATTATACAATGTTAGGTAGTGCTACGCTGTGATATTCTGTGCTCTGCGATGCTATAATTTACCATACTCTTTCATACTGTAATGTAAATTGCATTACATCGCAAGATATAAGGTTAAATTACATTATACACTGTATTTTCGAATGCATTGTGATTCAGATAGTAGCATTCGCGGTTTTCTGTGGGTGGGTGTCGTGGTCGTCGTAACAGCCGTCATTCTGTTGGCCGCCCACCGACACCTGCTATGGACGCCGGTTGAAACTGCTCTGATGGTGCGTCCTACCTCGGCGGGTCTTACTGTTCAATATGCCTCCAAGGCAGCTGGAGACGAGGACACTGATACCAACGAAGTCGAGTTAAACTACCAGGAGCAACTGGACGAATCTCGTAGAGAGGAATTGGAAGCGGGGAGTCGTTTAGATATGAGACATGGAATAGATGTTGTTGATGAGGTGATGCTGATCGAAAAGCCAGAGGAGGATTGGTTAAATGAAGCTGAAGAGAGTGATAGAGGCGTTCTGAGACAGACACAGCAAAAGGGACCAGCACCAGAAAACGCAAGGGCACCGCAGCTGTCTCTAGGAAAGCAAAGGCCGCCGCCACCACCAAAACAAAAGCCACAGCCCGTCCGAGCCCCTACAAGACCAAGGCCAAGGCCTACACAACCGAGACCAAGACCTACTCAGCCAAAGCCAGGACCTACTCATCCAAAGCCAAGACCTACTCAACCAAAGCCAAGACCTACTCAACCAAAGCCAAGACCCACTCAACCAAAGCCAAGGCCAACCAGCCAAAGCCAAGACCTACTCAGCCACGACCAAAGCCTACACAACCAAAACCAAAGCCAACTCAACCAAGACCTACTACAACCACGACCAACCAAACAAACACCACTAAGCCAAGGTCAACCAAGCCAAGGTCTACCAAACCAACATCAGCCAACCAAGGTCGACCAAACCAAAGCCAAGGTCGACCAAACCCTACTAAGCCAACCACATCGGTTCCTACTAACCAAGGTCGACCAAACCAACATCAGTTCCTACTAAGCCAAGGTCTACCAAACAAACATCGGTTCAAACTAAGCCAAGGTCGACCAAACCAACATCAGTTCCTACTAAACCAAGGTCGACCAAACCAACATCGGTTCCTACTAAGCCAAGGTCGACCAAACCAACATCGGTTCCTACTAACCAAGGTCTACCAAACCAACATCAAGTAGTCCTACTAAGCCAAGGTCTACCAAACCAACATCAGTTCCTACTAAGCCAAGGAACATCGGTTCCTACTAAGCCAAGGTCGACCAAACCAACAAGTTCCTACTAAACCAAGGTCGACCAAACCAACATCGGTTCCTACTAAGCCAAGGTCGACCAAACCAACAGTTCCTACTAACCAAGGTACCAAACCAACAGTTCCTACTAAGCCAAGGTCGACCAAATCAAACCTAAAGCTGCCCCAACTAGTACAAAACCGCGACCCACATCAAAGAAAACTACAACGAAACAGCCACCAGTACCACCAACAGAACCTCCCGTACCACCTGTTCCACCTCCAACCGAACAACCGCCTGACCCACCCGTACCACCTCCAACCCAACAACCACCTGACCCACCTGTACCACCCCCAACCCAACAACCGCCTGACCCACCTGTACCATCTCCAACCCAACAACCACCTGACCCACCCGTACCATCTCCGTCTCAACCATCGCCTGAACCATCGACAACAGGACCAACTACTGCGACTAACGTAACAACAAAAACTGAAACAACAACGACCTCTTATATCCATAAGTCTAAGAAAACCAAAAAACATAGAACAACTAAACGAAGACCTACCAAACCATCTAAGTCTTCCACCACCACCAGTAGTCATCATCACCCTAAGTCTCGGCGCACTCATTCATCCACTTCTATGTCTACTACCACTACCCCACCTCAGTCCAAATCCAGTGTTCTAACAAGAAACGCAATTACACTGGTTATTTCAGTTGGGGCTTGCCTCTTGAAGGTATTTGACTTTGTCATCCTTATGTAGTCCTTGCAATTGATCCTATTGGAGTGTATCCACAATGACATTAAAATCTACCCTATAATCATAATAATTATTTTTATATGCACTCCTCAAAATTCTTTATAGTGCCATGTTTGCCCTATTTTGTCATTACACAGAATACCAGCACGCCGCACTTGACATCTTGGATCCAACCCGCTTCTGCTTCTATTCAATTCATATATTCTAGATGTAAGGTTACATGTCGCTTAATTAAAACAGACTTGTTTGTTATCAAGTCTATATTTTATTCACGAAATTCTGCTTAATTAACGAGAACTATAATCCAGTACAATTCAAGTCTCTTACTTAAAAGTTTGTAATGCAAAAGTGTGCGCTCGATTCAGAGAAGTTTAGTGTGACATGGTAGACTGTTCAATGGTATTGGGACATTGTCTAGATTTGAAGACATTTTAACATGCTCCGTAGTCATGATCTGCTATTTCCGAAATTATCATTTATTGGTACAAAATTTTCATGTGAAATATTGATATATGAATGTGTCATCTTGGCAGAGCAAGAGATTGTTACATCGATTTCTTTGAATACTCTTCTTAGGGAGGAAATACACTTTACTATTCGGTTGCAATAATGTTATGCACAATTATTATTATTATAATCACTATTACCATCATCATCATCATCATCATCATCATTATCATCATCATCATCATCATCATCATCATCATCATCATCATCATCATCATCATCATCATCATCATCATCATCATCATCATCATCATCATCATCATCATCATCATCATCATCATCATCATCATCATCATCATCATCATCATCATTATTAATCATCATCATGGTCGTCGTCGTCGTCACCGTCGTCGTCGTCGTCATCATCATCATTATCATCATCATCATCATCATCGTCATCATCATTATCATTTTCATTTTTATTATTCTCATCATTATCATCACCATCCTCATCAGTTTTGATATAATAAATGGGCTTCGTAATATATTTTTATATGATGTCGTTTTAAGGAGCAGTTATGTTAGAATAAAATACTATTTTGTTACTTAATTAGCCGCTTCCATTATTTGATATCCTTGAAAATGGTTAATAGACTAACAATTTATTACACTTAATTGTCTAGAAAAGTATTTATGAATCCAAGAAATGAACTCTTTGGACGTTTCATCGTTATGAATATTTATGGATGCCATCAATAGGGCGCCGTACTCATCAGTGAAATAAACTCATGGAAATGTTATTTTTAAACTCCATTAAAGACTTGGATGAAATCCCAAATAAACTGAATCGAAATCTGCACCAATTTGAACAGAAAGAGACCAAACGTGATTGGAAGAAACTCTGAAAACTTGATAAATCATATTTGGTTCACTATTAATTTTTGGTTGTCGCTTGTGTAGCAACTTTCGAGATCTGCATGTAAATTTCATTTGATAATTAGTTAAATCAAAGCTATTCAGGTTTTGATAACATTCAATGAATAAAGTATGCTATTTTTCGAAAGACTGTAGTTCGACTATTTATTTATTTGTTAGGTAATTTGCATAGTCCCAGTGCAACAATATTAATCAGAAGAACTCTCTACACGGTCGACGCTGTAGACGCACATGGCCTGCCGCCCGTAGTCCCACATCGGACATCCAATCTTTCCTGTTACCGTTACATAGGCAAAGACTACACTCATCGTAATCGTAATCTTAAATTCCAAATTATTTAAAAGCGCTACTGCAAAGCTAAGGGAGGACACTTGCGTCGAGTCATAGGTGGCTCTCTGGAAATACCAAGTGAGGATAGGGGTCCGGTTGCCAGAGAGACCAGAGAGGGGAAACAGAAGAGCTGCTAAGGCGAATTTGCCGGACCTGGAAAATATAGCATACGCGAAGAATCTACCATCAAACGTACAAGATCCATTTCAGTCCGGTTACTCCGGTACAGAAGCTTAGTTGCAGTCAACTCCAGCTTGCTTGAAACTACTGAGCAAATCCTGCACTTAGACAAAACAATTCGTCAAAATGACAGAGAAGGCGAACCTGCGCAGAATTCAATTATCGGCCAATGACTTATTTGTTTTGAATCCAGTCTATCTAATTCAATTAGACACAGCCACGTTCAGTTGACCCACAGCCGGCCCGCATTGTACCAATGATGGAAAATGTTGGACAGCTTTAAGCTCAATGTGGGCCCATTGAGCGCAGCCGTCTGGGCCCTGGGGTATATCAAAGCGGACTTGAATTCGTTATGCACATATGCAAATTCGTATGCACATATGCAAATTCGTTATGCACGTTATGGACATATGCACATAATTATGCAAATGAATGTTTCTAATTAAATATTCTTGTTAGCCTAGGATATTGGACTGAAATAAAAGTCAATACGAAGCTTATTAGATAGACTACAACAAGCATTGGCTCGCTTTTCCGCATCGGATCACTTGCCGGATCTCTGCCTTGGTTTGCGCTGCCTCGCTGGTGTAGCCCCTGTTTGCTTGCAGGACCTCTGCTGCTCCACCCTGAGCGGCCAGCGCCCTGGTTCTCTCAGCTCTTTTAGGCAGGCTGAGCTTCTTGTCCCCCGGTCTATCACATCTCTTATGCAGCGCCGTGCCTTTTCTGTTGCTTTCCCTGCAATCTTGAATGGGCTCCCTGTGGATCTACGCCTAATGCATAGAGCCCTTTCGGCCACATTGTGCTCTAACGTCTCTGTAACTGTTCTCTTTAGCCGGGTCTGGGTCGGGAGAGCTCCTGAGTAGATAATCTTGAAGGGGCGCTATATAAATCTCTTAAATGAATGAATAAATGAAAGTACGTATTGTCCCAGTGTGAGTCAGATATAATATATCTTCTTTTTGCAGATATACTATTGATTATCAAATTTAATCAATGCACTAGGCAACATTCAATAGCCATTCAAAACAGATCCACAATCCCTTTGCTTCAAAGGATCAATCCGAATAGGCAGGCAGCCTAAGCTTAATCTGTATCTGTAAGAATCAGAGGATCGCTCCGTTCAATCCTCCGCCTTCAAAGCCTTCTCGTCATCAATGAAACCTATCATAGCAGCTCCTCTGCCTTCGCTCTCTCTGTCTCTCTGGCAACCGAAACTCGGATCTTCATTTGATATCTCTGGACAACATCTGACTCGACGCAGCGCTTTTCAATAAGCTGGTGCCCTGCGCTTAGCCTTGAGTAGCGCTTTAGAAATTTGGAGTCCACCATTACTTTCAGGAAGCTCTGGACAACCCTTCTGACAAGACACAGCGCTCCTGAGTAAGCCGAGCGCATAGCTTTAAAATATCGCTTTAGAAATTTAGAGATTACGCAAAAGAATAAAAATACATATCCATCGATACAAAGGTGATCGAAAAGCTGGGAGAGAACAATGGTGGCAAGTTCCTTTTCATACTTCATATTTCGAACAACAGTAAAAAAAGAGTCCTTCTTGAAATGTTTTTTTTATCAAACATGAGAACCGGAGAATAATTATGGCTCTGTTCCTGTACGATCAACTGACACGTCAATATCACTGGCAGAACTTGGGTGGGAGTAACGGATTGAAAGAAATGATGTACGGATCTTCACTTTGGGGTCAGTTGGTAGACTAACATGTTAATAATTAGGCCTATTTATAACAGTTCATAAGAGTACACTTCTTTCACTGGATGAAAATGTTTCCTTTGTCTAGACAACTGATCACAGCCTTATCAGAGCAAATAATGAGAAATGATTATTTGGAAATATTGCGCTAAATCGAAATGCTCACTTTCAGGCCCCTGTCTCCCATCAAACTACACGATAGTCCCGCACATTGTTCGCGTTGCGTGTAGTAGGCAAACGAGAAAGATTATTGTACTTTGATAGCATTGCTTAATAAAAGCCGGTATAAGACAGGGCTGACAGCCCAGACAATGTTTAAAGTGAACTACTGTAACACTGGACAGTAGTGAGTCTTTGCAGCTCAGGGTTCTCGTTACTTCGACGAGGTAAGCTTAAGCCTAATGGAGTGCATTGTGTACTACGGTACTAAGACAGTGCAGACATGAAGTAGTAAATAGTAACCTACTGGAGTGTATAATTGTGTACTACAAATAAAGTTGCAAAAGCGGTTTAGACATCTTTTGGTTTGATGAGATACCGCCAACTGTTACTGTTTGAGTTACATTCTCAGCACTGCAGAAATATAGCCTAAAGTTTCTGATACAGTCCTGCCCTCTAGCGAACTCAGGGTTTACACAGAGTCATTTATCACACCAATTATACCAGGTTTTTACACCTAGTACTGGAGTAGAAGGAAAAATCAGACTTCTGCTATGGCCCTTGGTTTTGACAGTTTTTAGCCAGCAGGAATATCCCAGTAATAAACTTGATACTTTTTGGATATAATTATGTCTTAATAACTACGTATCATAAATTAGCCTTTCAGTTATTTTAGTCCATAGTTTAGCAAATTCAATTCAATTCAATTTATTGTTCCCGACAGAAAACAACACAACAAACATAAACGATTAATCACAATTCTATCGTGACTAAAAGGTATTATCATATTTAAGTCGACTCGCTAATTACTATCAGGCGAACAGTTCGCGGGTGCAGAGGCGGGCAACACCGAAGACCGGTCCCGGTGTGCACCGATTCTGGCACGTCCTTATCATCTGAGGCAATCGTCCAGTTAGACAGCCATCTAGTCAGAACCAGGCAGGTGACACCAGCATTACTCCTGTACAACACAGGGATCCGGGTTTGATTCGTTGGCGTATCGCGAGACACGCGGTACAACACGGCAGCCTGACCCGCTTCGGATGCCTGAATATTCGCTCTATCAACAACAGGATCGATGACGTCAGATTGCTGATGAAGGACGAGGAGCTGAACGTGCTTGCCCTGACCGAAACCTGGCACGAAGACTCTGACTGCACGACCATCAAGCGCCTCCGTGGACTGGGACTAAACCTGTTGGAAGCTGCCAGGCCGATTGAGGATAAGCGGCGCTCTAGAAAGGTTAACTTTGTTAACCATGGCGGCATTGCCATCGTCGCCAAGCAGGGTGTTTACGTTTTTGAACATGATTTTTTATCCATGTTCTGAATGTTTCTCATTTGACATCAGGCCCATGTGAGTCAACTCGTTCGAGGTTGCTTCTACCAACTGCGTCGAATTAAAACCATCCGCAGATTCATTCCAACCTCAACGGTTACCACCGTCATATTGGTCAACAGCTTCATTGTCTTCAGGGTTGACTACTGCAACAGCCTACTGGCGGGTCTGCCGACTTGTCAGCTAAACCGGATACAATCAGTGGTTAACTCTGCCGCACGTGTCTTACACCATCTGATCATGTCACTGACCTGCTGCGCGACAATCTACAATGACTGTGTGTTCCCCAGCTGATCACGTATACAAGCTGTGCTTGATAGCCTTCAAATCATTGAATGACTGTATGCCAGACTACATCTCAGACTTCTGCATTCGGGTAGCAGACAACCGGAACAGAAGTCGGCTACGATCCTAATCAAAATATCTGCTACAGGTCCCGCGGTCTTCTACAAGGTTTGGCGACTGTTCCTTCTCTGTCGCAGGACCTACTGCATGGAACAGTCTTCCAGATCATGTAAAGAATGCGCCATCTCTGGAGACATTAAAATCAAAGCTCAAGACCTATCTGTTTAAACAATCATATGACTGTGATTGATTAAATTTTGTTGAACTCATGTACAGCGCCCTTGAACTCATGTACAGCGCCCTTTCCTTCGGCCTCCGCTTTGTTACGGCGCTATAGAAATCGTCTTATTATTATTATTATTATTATTATTATTATTATTATTATTATTATTATTATTATTATTATTATTATTATTATTATTATTATTATTAAGTGGTGTAGGAGTTAAATGATCGAATTAGAATATAACCAATTAGTCAGTAGGCCCTACAGAGTTTTTGTCAGCTATCGTAAGTAAGATGATTTGGGAGCAACAGGCACCCCAAAGGGACAAGTCCCGCTAAGAGGGGGCCTAAATAGCACGGGCAGAAAAATTAAAAAAATGACTGGGGTTATTGGTAATCAAAATTAGGGGAACACCGTCTTGTGTATTAGTAATGGTATGGTAAAGTAATAGGTTATACAGTAAAATATATGATCTTAACCCTCGTACGCCTATGAGGGGTGTCTAGTAGACCCCGGGCCGGTTTTTTTAGTATTTCACTCAGTATCCGATTGAGTTTGGTTGTGATATTTTATGACTTTGTTGCTCGCCCAGTAATGCGCTAAAGTAATAAAAATGCAATTGGTTTCTCATACTGGTTACCATGGAAACGGCATGTAAACAACATAACCCAGAAATAAGGCTAAAAACACATGCGGTTGCAATGTGCAGCAAATGATTTGGTGTTATTTTTTGATAAAGTATAAGCATTACAGTATTATTTCGTGAAGGATATACGTAAACAAACTTAGATAATGACTTCTAGACGTAGATTTTCGCTAGCTGAGGCTACTAAAATGATCGTTGATGATGAAGATGATGGTCATATGAGTGACAATACAGACGACAGTGACGATTACTCCGATGTCGAACCTGAGGCTGCTACTGCAAAAGATCTGGATCGTAACAGTGAGAATTCGACGAATTCTGCATTAGAATGTGAAGACCGGTGCAGTTTGCATGAAGAACAGTCGTCTCCAACCAGCAGTTCTGATGATGAGCAGTCGTTTTCGGGAGATGCGGCAAATGGCTATAAATCGAGAACAGGAAGACAATGGTTAGGGTTAGGGTTAGGGTTAGGGTTAGGGTTAGGGTAACCTAACCCTAACCCTAAGATGTCTCGTCGCTGTTGCAATTGTGCCACGGAAAATGACCAGTAGGCTGACCAGCACTGTAGGTAATTACGACCAAAAGGACATCTATATAGCACTTATCACTCTGTCCGAATAATATGCTACTGCTAAGACGCGATATATATGAAACTACATTGTTACATGTTTTGTTTATCTACAATGTACCACTGAAAATGATAGGCTACATAACTGATAAATTCACATGTATGTGAATACTTCGCATACCCGAGTATTTGTAATTAGTTTTATTGTTATGTTACACATATACAAGTGTCTGCAGTGTCTCCTTGTTTTAATTTTAAGTTACAACAATTAAAAAATTGGATAGTCAATGCAAAACAGTACAATAGACCTAGGGGTCTGCTAGACCCCCTCATAGTACTAGAATGACTACAAAAAGTTCAGTCCTCGGAGGGTTAACTAAAGAAAAACAAGACTATAATCATGCGTGCTCCAGTGTGTGTGCTCGAAGTATACACTTGCATAAAAATTTCTGCCCGTGCTATTTAGGCCTCCCCCCTTTTAGAGGGACTTGTCCCTTTGGGGTGCTTGTTGCTCCCAAATCATCTTACTTACGATAGCTGACAAAAACTCCAGCCAAACATGAAACAGAACGATCACATTGATGCTGATGTCAAATAAGAAACATAGGCCTAAACCATTCAGAACCTCGATTATAAATCAAGTTCGAAAATGTAAACAGATAATTATGTCGTCGCCTATTAAGAAAAACGACAACACAGGTGATTTTGCATTGATGACGTCAATATATTACGACAATGACAACGACGATGAAAATGATGATGATGATTTACTATGATGATCAAGCATAGATTTGGATTTGATCAGGATTTATTCCTCGATATCCGGTTACGAATAGGAAATTATGCCGTTATGTAAAAAAATTTATAATTCACATGACTAATAATTTCGCAGTGCTTTTTTAAAGGAATTTTTAAAACTGCACGACCCCTTAAAAAGCCATGGTAAATTATTCCCAATCGGATGACAATGAACATTTTAAACTATTTTTTAACTGCGCACAAATTCAATTAGAACTATTCATTTTGTGTTCAACTGCGCAATAAAAACCTGCCAATTCGTAATTTGTTAAGGATAGGAGATACATGACGCAAACGCACCGAACAGAGATCGACTTCTGCTGTTCCTATTGGGCTCATTATCTTGTGACCATCTCGGTTAATTCTGCTTTGCATTTATGTTCATGCATTACTGTATGCGTGTATTATAATTATATGCTGCATGTATGTATATCTGTGTGCGTGCGTGTGCGCGCGCGTGGGTGTGTGTCTGTGGGTGTGGGTTAGAAAGCACTATATATATATATATAGTATACCTTTAACCCGTTTTTGCCCGAATTTTATTTTTGCTTCATTTTGAGTTATGTTACACAGTTTGATGCTAGAATAGCCATGCTACCTTAATTTTTCATTTATTTTAAGAAATTCCATGAAATTTTTTATTTTGTTCCTATGTTCCAATATTGGAACACTGGGCATATATGGGTGCAGAAATATACATAATCCACGCCAACATTACCAAGTACAGCAATGATTATTTCAAGTGAAGTTACCTAGCACATTTGTTCTAGCTGCTATCACAGTGCTGTATAGAAAGAGTTGGGCCCATATTCAGTATACATGTGCCTAAGTTCAGACAAAGAACAGAAAAATATCACAAAAATGACCATTTTCCCTGCAAACAAGCGAAGAAAATTATCGTGGAAGGGAATGCCGGCCAGAATCACACTGACACTTGGAACCAAATCCTTTAAACCTATCGTTCGCTCAGAATGTTCAGGGTTTCACCAGTGGCGGCGCCAGGGGGTTAGGGGGTACTTAGCCCCCTAACTGCGGCTCAGCCCCCCAAAAAGTGGGAAATCACTACAAATCACAGCGAGGAGGGGACAAAAGGGAAGGTTTTTGAGCTTTAGCCCCCCAAACCTGAAATCCTGGTGCCGCCACTGGGTTTCACCAGTTTTTTCATCAGCACTATCTTCTTCACTCTGGTGTGCATGCCATGTATGTATTTATGTATGTATGTATGAATGTATGCATGTATGTATGTATGTATGTATGTATGTATGTAAGCATGTATGTATGTATGCATGCATGTATGTATGTATGGATGATGATGCAAAATAAAAAAACTTATCTTTATATGCGAGTAAGTTCGCTAAACCAAGCTAAATTTCATTGTGAAATGCAATATAAGAGCCTAGAGCGATATGCCGTAACGGGAAAATTTTGCACCCATATATGCCCAGTGTTCCAATAATGGAACATACAATATAATTGCAAAAAGTCCAAAGTAAAGTTCGTCCTAAAAACTAATTAAAATTATCATGAAATATAAGTGGTAGCCTATTAGAGTACCAAAAACAGCAACTTCTAAAAAGATCTTTATTTATATTAATTTTATTTATATATGTACCTTTTCGTCGAAATTCGTCAAAAAGTTTTTAACACAAAAGTGCTCATAAAGACCGTATCTCATAACTATTAGTTATTCAAAATAATATTTTTTTGATAGATATATCTTAGAAATACTGTTTACAATGACAGGTGATGAATTATATTCACTATATAGCGCTAAATTACAAGTAAGTAAAGTATTTGCAAAATGTTCCAATAATGGAACACTGGGCAAAAACGGGTTAACGAAACTTAAACGCTGCGAGGTAGAACTGTGAACTGCATTTGGAAAAAGTAATGTGTTTGTGGTTGGATTGTTAAAGGAATCGGAGTTGCACTTCAAAACCATGGCCGAGAAAAAGGCGGAGCTGTTGCTGTTGAAGGTTCCAGTGGTCGACTATGGCGATGACCAGCTACCGAGGAAACTGACCGACGAGGGTCAACCATGCAAGTGCGAGACACACAATCATAAGCCAGGTGATTATCCCATTAGATCTGAGTTGTTTCATTTAGTATTGCAATTAGCGAGTCATGTATGTTATCAGACATGCGAAATTCATCGATTAAAATCACTGGGAATTAAATCATCGTCATCGTCATTATTATCATCATCACCATCATCGTAAAACATCATCTTCATTATCATTCTTGTTATCATTATTATTTTGTTGTGGCAGTAATAATAAAAATGCTTCAATCAATCAATCAAAGAAACTTGATAAAGCGCCCCTTCAAGATATCTACTCAGAGGCTCTCCCTGCCCAACCACGGCTGAAAAGAGTAGGTGGTAATAATAGTAGTAGCAGTTGTAGTAGTAGTAATGGTAGTACTAATAGTGGGACACGGTGGCCGACTGGTTAGAGCCTGTAACGCAGGGAGCAGCCTATGGGTTCGATCCTCGTCCGGGTCGGTTACAGTGTAGGGACGGACCATGAGCAAGTCCGTCACGCAAAATTGCTCTGTAATATAATTGCATCTGGGCAGCGAGGCGTGTACACTTCTGAGCTTAGGTCCACCTTTGGAAGAAGGGCGATATTTAATGCAGTTTTATTGTATTGTATTGTATATAGTAGCAGCAGCAGAATTTATAAGCATACAGTAATTTTATGTTGCCAGCGCCCATGCTGTCACGAAAACCACTAAGTTTCATCGCATAAACGTTTTTCTTATCTTTTCCATTAGCTCAATGCCAATCAAGGAATATGGGAGACAGTATCCATAAACTCACAGCAAACTCACTGCAATGCCAAATACTAGAGACCTCATTGTAGTAATTTGCTTGGATGGTTAGGGTTCTTCAGCAGAAATAATCGAAACGACTACAGAACTGTGAATGTAACTTCGTGAGAGTAATGCTGGAGATTTTGTATTTAAAATAATGTGTAAAGAGGAATGCTTAATAGCACCTGTTCATGCACCTAATCCGTGGTGCTCGCCCTACGATAGTTTTATCAAGGATGAATAACGACGCATGCGATGAATATAATGGCTTGTTGGATGGGCGTTCGGTAGCATGATACTCCAAGATTATATGGTCACCCTTCCAGCTACTAACTTAACTTGAGTTTATTTCATTTCACCTCTACAGATAAACCCAACAAAACAGTTAAGTGGATTTGAGATTAATAAAAATAAACATTTTTGTTAATGCGGTGGTTTCAAATATTATTGTTCAGAGCATCTGGGCAGCGAGGCGTGTACATTAGGGCATAGCCAGAAATATGTTTTGATTAAAAATGAACTTTGGCACAATCAGAAAGGTTGCTCCTGTCCCTAAACATAAGTATTAAAGAAAGATTGCATCAAATTTATGGCATCTAACTTTGCCGCCGAGCAACCAAAGTTTTGTCTACTTTCGCAGTTGAAAACCATGGCAAAAAGACATGTACTGTGGAAATACCTTATTAAAAATGGCGTTAAAACTAGAAAGAAAAGTTCCTGCCCCGTATATGGGTGTGCTTCCGAGTTGCAGAAAAATCAGCTATAGTATACCTGTAATTGCAAATGTTAGACAGTTTACATGATTAGAAAATCTGAACATTCAAAAACAACTCCGACGTCAAAATTGCGAAGGAAGTTGCTTCAAATGTCATTGATGTCTGAATAAAAGCTGGAATTCCCATTACGGTATCACCTTAAGATCCACGGAACACAAGTTGGAAGATTTGCATAAAGAAATAAGGAGTGTGATGAAAAAGAAAGGAGAAAATTAAGAAACAGGCATTAAAGAGCTCAAAGTGAATAGCTCGCAATTGTTTAGGGAAAGCTCTACTGCTTGTCAGGCGCTTGATGTCGTAAAACATTGTAGTAAGTTTCAAACGAATTCATGGAGATTTGCCAGAAATTACAGGTTTTCAGAGTTTGAGTAAAGATCAAAGATTCCTCTATGAAACGTGTTTAGCTTTTGAAAGTGGATCGATTTCAGAAAGTGTAAGTAGCAGAGAGAATGGAAAGATAGCCCACAGTCATTGGCTTACTACTGCTAATAGGTTATTACGCCACTATGTATCGACATTCCAGCCATCCCAAAGTTTATTTTTTACATTAGCAGAATACATTATCAAAGTATATGCTCCTATTTGGATTGAAATAAAGCTGAAGACCCTATGTTATGATGGTGCTACTCATTTATTGAAAGCTATTCATTTATCACGTTCCTACCACCCATTGAGAGAGAGGTCGTTGATAAATGTATTCAACAGAATGGCTTCTATGGTCATTGGTCACTCAGAAAATGTGTTACTGAATATGATGATTGAATATGATGATTGATGAGAGAAAACACATACGAGATCTGGCAGCAAGAAGAATTAAAGTAGAAAGGGAAGCTGATCGTTGTCACCATAGCAGTTCTGGTGATGTTAGAAAATTCACAATCCCGAAACTCAGTTTTGAAGCCACTGACTACTATGAGCTAGTAAAGTGGTTTGATTTTCACAGACGTGAACCTCCTATAACTTGCAAGTTTACGGAAAATGACCTTGAGGAAGCCATTAAAACTGGCAGTATGTCAGATCTGGAAAAAACCCTTGCCACACGCAAGCAGTAGAGAGACATGTTACAGTTGTTACGGATGCAGCAAGGTCAGTTTGTGAAAAGAACTTAGAGAAGGCTACATTCGAGCAAAGCGCAGAATCCCGCAAAAACATGGCCAAATATACCACAAAAAGTGATTGGAAATCATAATGTAAGTGAAACGTATTGTGTGCTTGTGAAATTTTTGCGAAGTAAACGTAATTAAGGATTAAAACTTTTTTGACCTTAACGGATTATTCCATGTATTATAGGCTATTCGAATATCGTATTGCTTGTATCTCATTAATGTCAGAATTGTCAAAGAAATTAACCTGTTCTATAAAATCCAGCTTACAACATTCCTATAATTACTACTTCAGTTAACAAAATAATCAAATTTCAACGGTGTTATTTCGGTACCTCAATTATTATAGTCGAATTGTGTGGTATATTGGAATAACTTCAGAGCCATGGCGGCAAAGTTAAGCATCACATCAGACACATAATTTCTATACCAGACACTATCCTATGCATAGGAGCAACAAACTAATATATGCCATACATAATCTGTTCTCGTCACTATGCCCTAGTGTACATTTCTGAGCTTATTCTTAAGTAGAAAGTCATTCGGTTAACGGCGCCTGGCTTCAATTTAATTTGTTTTCTTCAAATTAGTTACGTATTTTAATGAGATGCAACATTCTTTATATACAACCCAGTGCTGTGACCATTTTTTTTTACAATACTCTAAGTTTAAAAACATAGTCACAAGCCTATGTCAGTAATGGAATTCAGTGGTTTTTCGCATATTATACAGAAAACCTGCACAAATAACTGTTATTGAATGAGTTATTGAAATGAGTAACTGAAACGAGTTATTGAAAACAGATATTGAAAAGAGTTATTGTAAAAAGAGTTATTGAAAGAGTTATTGAAAAGAGTTACTGAAAAGAGCTATTGAAAAGAGTTATTGAAAAGAGTTATTGAAAAGAGTTATTGAAAAGAGTAATTGAAAAGAGTTATTGAAAATAGGTATTGAAAAGAGTTATTGAAAAGAGTTATTGAAAAGAGTTATTGAAAAAAGTTATTGAAAAGAGTTATTGAAAAGAGATATTGAAAAGAGTTATTGAAAAGAGTTATAGAAAAGAGTTATTGAAAAGGGTTATTTGAAAAAGTTATTGAAAAGAGTTATTGAAAAGAGTTATTGAAAAGGGTTATTGAAAAGAGTTATTGAAAAGAGTTATTGAAAAGGGTTATTAAAAATAGTTATTGAAAAGGGTTATTGAAAAGGGTTATTGAAAAGAGTTATTGAAAAGAGTTAATGAAAAGGGTTATGAAAGAGTTAATGAAAGAGGTTATTGAAAGGAGTTATTCAAAGAGTTATTGAGAAAGAGTTATTGAGAACAGTTATTGAAAGAGTTAATGAAAAGGGTTATTGGAAGGGATTATTGAAAGAGTTGATGAAAGAGTTATTGAAAAGAGCTATTGAAAAGAGTTATTAAAACAGTTATTGAAAAGAGTTGAGTTAGAGTTATTGAAAGTATTATTCAAAACAGTTTTCAAAACAGTTATTGAAAACAGTTATCGAAAACAGTTATTGAAAACAGTTATGGAAATGGGTTATTGAAAGGTTAATGAAATGGGTTATTGAAAGAGTTATTAAAAGAGTTATTGAAAAGTTATTGAAA
>JACEVL010001558.1:0-25902 GCA_020284085.1 Aporrectodea caliginosa
ACTCATCGATCGATACCTTGGGAATTTCCAATAGTTTTTTTTAAAAGAAACGCGTGGACGTGTGATCATTAATAACCTAGGCTATGGGAGAATCACGTATATTTATGTAGCTCCTTTGTAATGCGCCAGCTAGCAACAAATAGTACTACTAAGCGTAGGCTTTGTCTGCCTTAGTTTCGTTTTCCTTCGAATCTTGCATATAGCGCATTGTGTGTGATTCGGTCAACTGGCATCTTCTCTGTGATAGTCTTTGTCTCTTTGGTTTTCTCTGCGTTGATCATCAGGCCGAATCTTTTTCTGGTTTAGTCAATCTGTGTTGTAACATCCTGTAGTTCTGGTCAGCTTCTAGTGAGGAGGACAATGTCGTCAGCAAATCGGAGATTATTCTATTCACCCACCCTCCATTTAATTATTTAATTTATTCCTGCCTCGGTGTTGTAAAGGCTAGGTGACATTACTGCTTCTAATATTATGCTAAATAGCAAGAGATCCCTTTTATGCCCACTCGGCATGCAGATACCGGGAATATAACATTATGAACTTTGGAAACATACATGTAAATCACCATCAACTGGGTAATTTCATGATTAAATTTATCAATGACTTGCTGCCTGCATCATTTCATACTATTTCACTAGGGTAGTAGAGATGCATAGCCATTATACAAGGACTTCTTCTGGTTGTTTATGTGTCATATATGCTCGCACTAATTATCGTTGATTTTCTATTTGTCGTAATCATCCAAATATTTGGAATGCAGTAGCCTTCCGATGAGTATTCGGAATGCACCAACATACATCCAATTTAAGAAGCTGTGGAGTGGTTACTTGAAGGACTGTTGAAAGATTAACCATACTTCATTTAACATTGTTTCATTTAGTTGTTAACATATTGATCTTCTTAAAATAATTCATTATTATTATTTAGTTAAGAACATTATTGAGTTGATGAAGCTTTCTTTCTTTCCAACTAACCAGCCATAATTGAATGAAGTCAAAAGCGGTTAAGCTGGGCTGGTGCCTCTTTTGGGTCTCCCCTGTTCCCTAGGCAATGAACCAATATGTAATAGTCAAGTAATATTTGTTATAAAAAATTTTACTTTGTGCTTCTGGGAAATAAAAGTTGTCAGTTATTAGGGTATTATAAGATTCAGCCTTGTCGTACTCCCGCTTTCGCATGAAAGTATTGTGTCTTCGTTAATTCTACTTTCATGGCACTTTATAATTTTCAATATATCTCTTGTACAAGTTTTATCATTTGTTCTGGCATTCCTGCAATTTGCATAGCGATCCACATTCCAGCATGTCATAATTTATGTTGTCGATTGCCTGTGGTTGATCAGTTGTGCTTTTCCTAACCTGAACTCGGCTTGTGCATCTCCATGTGCTCTCTCAACATACTGTATCATTCTGCTTTTAAATATATCATTTTGGTGAAAACTTTTTCTGGAATGCTCTGTCATTTTTGCAGTCTTGTGGATCTACTTTTCTTCTGTACATAGAGATGATTGTTCATTTTGCCTTCTTGATGTCGTCTTCTTTTTTGAATCTTCGCAACAATGGTATGCACGGCTTTGGCTGTTTCTCCGCATCCTTGGAGTAGTTCCGAGCCCAGTGCTTTATCCTTTTCCTTGCGTTGATATATGATTCTTTATGTAGGCTTACATCTACATGTACATTATATAGTATCTCGGTAGGCCCGTACCCTTCTTTTTCTGCTGTATAATTTCGCAGACAATTAGTTATCTGTTTTTCGAGTTACCCATGCGTTGAGGTGAATTTCTAAATTAGCGTAATAAAGATATCGAAAATTTCACGTGCATCAGGGTCAGATGCACGAGGTTCTTCGACGCATTGTATTGATTAAGGTCTTTCAGACGGTTGGGTTTATGTTCTGGTTTCGCATAGAGGTAATGATGATGGCGTTCTAAAAACGCGGGCGTTGCCAACTTTTGTTCATAATCGAAATGTAAATATAGCCTAATATAATTAATTGTATAATTTTAAGCAAAACAGCTAGAAAATTTAAGCGGAAGTTCTTTGATTGGTCTGGATATCTGCAAATGCGTATAAAGAAATGCGATTCCTTGATTTTTACACCTTCACTCGGGCCTTAGAATTTTGTAGTACTGTTCAAGAAATATTTGCCATGATTGCTAAGACTTAACCTGGTTTAACAAAGTTTAACGGTTATCCCACATTAGGCCTGTTAAAGTTTTGCTATCATATGTTTCGCGTACCAAATGCAGATCGGATGTGAAAATAAACTTTAGCCACATTAACCAAAGACATTTCAATCCACGAGAGTGTCATGACTGGGTCTAGGGAAAAGTGACTCATGACATTTAGAAAGAAAGCCATAACCGGTTCTTTTGGTTGCTTCAGAAATTAATTTTGTGTAGACGATGTGAGCGTTGGCGAGAGTCTTGAGCTCAGCTGGTGGTTCCTGCAGGCCAAGTGACACGATGTATACTGAGATTTCATGCATCATGGCTTTTGCCACAATTTGGTCATCATGTTGATTTTCTGAGTTTCTGTGCAGCAATTCGACGTCTTGTAGTTTGCTGAAAATCCGTAATCGATTAGCCTTTTTCTCTTAATAATGGCGAAGCATAACTTGTGTGGACTTCGAAGAAGCTTTTGACTCTGTATCGCACCAGCAACTTCTTACTAAAACCAAGACTTGTAGCGTCAATGGCAACCTGCTAGCTTGAAAAGATGTAGGCCCTACGCAGGCTTTGACTCCATTTGATTTCTTGTCAACAAGAAGGCTGTGCTGCACAGCCTGTGCAAAGCTTTAGCTTCAAAGCCTACGGTTAAAACTTAAAAACTGTCCTCTTCAAATCTCTCTCTGCAGCCAACCAGCCTTGGAATTGTCTTTGAATCATTTCCAGAGTCACCGTTGACTTTCAGTTTTCAAAGTCCTCTCGTGAGTCAAATTTCATGGGTTTAACATTAACATTTAATTTAGTTAACTCGCTTTACTTCTTCTGCCTAGGCTTGTTGAACTTCAAATGTGGATCGACCTAGTCACCTATATGATGTAATAATATGTCCCAAAATATTGGTTATTCGTGCATGTATATATAATTATGAGTTTGAATGAAGACTCTTAAATGTGTGTTCCGACCCTCGTCGCCTGTCGTCATTCCTCCTCTTTGATGCTACCGCGACCAGGTGCTTTGATGAACGTGCCAACACTCAGCTCTGGATGAGAATCCGTTGACTGGGTTCTCAGTGGTTGCGGGACCTGGCCAGTGGTGACTCTTCTAGTCATCTGTTAATCGAGATGTGATCGTTTTCGACTAACTGTCTGGTCATATTGACTCTAACATCATATAGAATAACGCAGGGAGCGCCTCTGAGTAGGAATCTTTAAGAGGCGCTATATAAATTTTTGAAATTAATTGAAAGCGCTGCACACATAGCTATGTGAGTGATCTAAACAAGTCTTTTTAAAGGCAGTTTGAGAATATTTGATGCATAGAGCAGAATGCAATTATTGTGCGCAACTGCAATGGGACACTGTTCCAGGAGGCTGGTTCAATACACAAGATGGGTTCGAATAGAAGTGCAAAGCGTTGCCTCTGCATATCTCCATCGCTAGCAGAGCCCAACGTGCCTACTGAATTTTAAATGAGGATCGACCCATATAATACACTAAGGAAATAGTTTGTTCGTGCACATCTGAATAGTTGCACTGTGAACTTTCAGTTGCCAAGAGTTAGACGACGTTAATTAATGTTCTAGACTGATAAGAACAGTCTGGCTATAATACCAGATCACGTTGTAATATCCGCCCTAACCTATGCTAAACTAATGTTAGACAATTTACTATTAGAATAGCAGGACCAAAACTATGGAATTTTGTTGATCTGGACATCCGTTGACTAAATTCTCTCAATTCTTTCAAGCTGGCCTGTTAAGAACACTACACAAAGGCTGATAACATTACTTCTGCAATGATTTATCTTGATATATTAGAGCTGTTGATTCATGGTCCCCTTATATATAACTACTTTGTCTTCACTAGAATGAGGATGACTAGATACATGGAAGCCTTTGAGCTTCTCCTCATAAGTCGAATTATCCTATTACTTTGAACTTCAACTTTTTTACAATATTACATGACATTGTCTGGCATTGATTAGTACTTGCACAACGTGTAAACTTTATAATAATATTAGTAGTATCATACACTGTACATTGTGAATGTGTCAATTACTGAATCGATACCAATATATTTGATTTTATTTGACAAGCTAGCGACAGCACAACAGTACTGGTGAGTTTGATGCAGTCATTCGAAGTTTATAACATCGCGCAATAGTATAATCGACGGAGCACTTAGTCTGTTGCCCGCTTTATGATAAACTTTCAAAAAGTCCAACTACATGTATATTATACTTTCGAATTAACTCTTCCTTAATTGAGATGACCAGAAGTGGGTCTCAAGAACTAACCGTAGCGAAATGTCCGCAACTCACGCCGTCCAGAGCCAAACTAAAATCTTGCAGTGCAATTTTAACACAGCAACCGTTGTGCCACGTAGGCAAACTGAAGATAGTTCTCAATGATCCGTTAAGAACACTGGACAACAAATTTTAACTTTGCTTCCTAAAAAACTTTAGCTGTCTTATATAGATTTGGGCACGCTAAATCCAGTGGTGTTCTCAGAATTTTGTACCACGTAAGGTTTTTGAGAAAAATGGTTTGCAAGATTTTAAAAGAAATGCCCAGAAATTTACTTAGTGCATACATTTACAATGTACTGTTATTTATTTTTTGGACATTTTAAAACTGAACACCCGCAGATTTGCGTTTGTATTCAATATCAGAAGCCTCTCTGATCAATGTCAAACAGTCATCAGCTAGCATTCTAATGCTTCACACACCCTGGAGTCGTTTCTCCATTGTGGCAATGTCCTGATGTACGCCATGTTAATCGCTGACATCACAAAGATTTGCTGGAAAAAATCCAGACGGGAATTAAAGAATTGTATTTTGGTAACAACCATCAGATGCAATGCGTGAAGGATCTTTTCAACCAACTGAATATAATTTGCTGATCTGTTATTGCCGAGAAAGTTAACGTCCTTCAAAGACTGCCACTCAATTAACTCAATTTTATTCAGGAGTTCGTCAGTGCGACTGTCATTCATCAGTTCTCTTATCTGTGGACCAGGAAATATGCCTTCTCGTGTCTTGGCTTCACTTATGCGAGGAAACTTGTCTCTTAAGATTTTTGAACCCCTTCCCCTCTTTGTTCAATGCCTTGACAAAGTTCTTCACTAGTCCAAGCTTGATGTGAGGAGGTGGCAAAATCTTACTGGGTTCAACAAGTGGTTCGTGATAAACTTTCCTTTGGCGTAGTACCAAATGTTTACGACGTGGCCAGTGGGTAGCGGGAAACTTTAGCATGACTGACCCACTCACAAATGAAACAACAATACTTCGTATATCCTAGCTGCATCCAACAAGAAGCTGAAGAAGTGCTACAAATTTCAAATCACCACGCAGTTAACAGTTGTGCCTACTGACTGGATAGATGACGGTAACAGTTTATATTATTAGTTCCTTGTGCCAATAGATTCCAGCCCTGAATCTGAGAGCACAGCAATTCCACTTGATCCTTTCACGAATTCAGTCCCTGACTAGGTTATTAAATTTTAGCTCAGGATGAGTTATCAAATGAGGCTCACGGCACTGCAGTGGTTGGAAATCAGGATCAATACAGTCTTCTGTTGCTGTTGACGCATATATACGTTATATTTCGCTCAACGTGCTACTCTAACGTTCAGTGCCGGATTAACTTTTTAGAGGCCTGGCGCAAGCAATGCAACAAAACTAAAGTAGGCCCTCTATCCAATCAAATTATCAAAAAAATGGGCGGAAAATTAATTATATAGAAAAACGTAATTTAATAATTTATGAACACAAAATGAAGCTGTGATAGGATCATAGGAGATATTTTAATTTTACTTGTTACAGTTCAACTGTTCAAAAATGTTTGTCGAGTTTAAAAGTCTTTCCTTCGCGCTTTTAAAGTAGAGAAAGAATCAATGATATCTTGAAAGTCAAGATCTGTCAAGATTTCCGACTCAATGTTCAAAAGAGTTAAATTTGCCAATCTGTCCTGGCCCATTGTTGACCTCAAAGATGATTTTATGCGTTTAAATGACTGAATGATCTTTCTCCACTGTAGTTACTTACAGGCAAAGTTAAGTAAATACGTAGTGCAATACAAACATTTGGAAAGCCGTCTTTCAGATTATAGCGGTATATTATATTCAGCATCTTTTGTGGAGTAACTGCTGTACCTGTTTTCTTTTGGTACTATTCAATTTTACTTTATTTCCATGTTGTTTTATGGATTTAGAGTACATGCCATCTTGATTACGACATGGTTCAGGTCCCATCTGCAGCCAATAACTGACCAAATCTTCATTTATAGTCCACAGAGCAGCATCTGTTTGTGGCACGTTTCCAACAGATTGATTCTCTTGTTTTAATGGTAGATCTATGGTAGTTTCAGATTTAGGCATATCAATGATATCATTGCTGAAATCAAGGGTGTCTGTTGTTGGCATTAGTGCTGACACTGCTGAGCGGCTATAAGCCTGAACTGCATCCAGCTTCTGACGCTGAGTCGACACCATCTATAAATTGCGGCACTTCTCGTGTTTTACTGCCAGAAATTTATCAATACTACCACGTTGCTGTTTGCCTACCTCTTCAAGTTCGCGTTTTCTTTGACGTTTCTGCCAACCGGACTCAAATTTCTTCATTTTCTTTAGGCCTACTTATTTTATTTGTTTAAAAATTAAAATTAAAAAAAGAAATAAGCAGCTAAATAAACACTAAATAGTAGATAATAATATTACATGGAACATACACTGTGTCGTCTGTACCGTACGCATATCTATATTTTATTTGGTGATGGGGTCGATCCGCGCATAAATTGATTACGTCATACGTCATCATTACAGTACACAATTAATTAGTACGTCATCATTATAGTAGTAGTACTGTAGAAGGCCTGTTTTTATAATGCCACCAAATTTTATATGCAATGCTTGTTTTAGAAATTAAACATTTTAAATAAGCCGGACTGTGACTTAGGCCCTATATAAACAAATTCGATCGGAATCATCGGATAATCGGATTTCTGAATGTTTTTTTAAATTTTTACCCCCGAAAGAAGGCCTGGCGCAAGTGCGCCAGTTGCGCCATAGTTAATCTGTCACTGCTAACGTTTGAAAAAAAAGAATATATTGCCATAATGGTGAACCCACATATATTTATTCTTAAGTATGCTCCATTCTATGTATGCCCGTTGATCATCAACATACGTACAAACTGACATCAACGCGTCTGTATATGTAGACTCCTTTTATAGCCTGTCCTGTCAACATCCTTCATGACTAAGCATGCTGGGCATGCATAGGCATGCCTAAACCTTACATTTACATTGAACGTTGTGCAACCTGCACTGAGTGCATGTCCAGGCATGCCTGGGATACACAAAACACCATATCTTGTGGGCAGCATATAAGTAGACTAAAAATGTGAAGGGAAATTCCAAAAATGGGCTATATAAAAAATCTCTACGTGATACGAAATTGTCAAGGTCATTTTCGTGATTAGCAGCCAAAAATACATAAGGTACACCCAACAGTTTTCAGGAAGCAAAACCTCTGTTGATCAGTGGAATTAAGACGGCCAATCGTACTCTTCAACTTCATCATCCATAGTCTCGAGCAACGAAATAACCCAGTACCTAATCTTAGATTTTATTCCCTAAAATGCTGGTTTAGAAGCTGGTTTAATTAATTAACATTAATTGCTCATACTTCTTTTCCTAACTAGCATCACTTAAGCTTAACCTCTAATATATCAAGATAAGAAGTTTTGTGTGGGAAAGAGATAAGGTTACATGACGTACGCAGTTGAGGCGCCAGGATTAAAGGTCTGGGGGCTAAAACTCAAAGCCCTTCCCTTTTGTTCCCTCCTCCCTGTGATTTGCAGTGATTTCCCACTTTGGGGGGAGGGCTGAGCCTGCAGTTAGAATGGGGCTAAGCCCCCCATCTCCCCACTGGACGTACGAAGCTCATATTACAATACTCGCTTAAGGGCTTCACATGTCTTACCTACGGTCCCTATTGTAGTATGCCCTACACACGAATCCCATAATTATGGGGATTCTGTCACATGGGCGTCATTTGTCGTATGGATGACGTTGTTAATAAGGTTTGCTTCAAAATTGAAACACGTCACTGTAAGTGTAAGCGGAGCAATAGAAATGCATCTGCCTAAGTTTAAATGTAGGCCTATTTGCATTGATGACAGCGAAATTGCAGAGTTTTAAGACTAAACCCCGGGAGTAACAACGACTCCCTCGCCTCATTCTGAATTGTCGCAAAGAAGTTATTAGAATCTTCTTCAAAGTGAGTCTTTCTAATAAAATATACATGGTTATAATGTATAACTACCTCCAAAAATTACAAACAGTCAGCAAATAATATGGAATGATGACATATTACACCTAAAGAAGTCCATGCATGTTATTTCACAAAATGATTCCTGTTCATACATTAGCAATAATTTCCTTCACAACATTACAGAGTTTCCATGGTCAATCACGTCACCATCTAAGGCCTCATCTAAGATTTTGGCCGAAGATTCATGTAGACAAATTCCAGCTCCATTTTCAAATTCTTTTTCTACAAGACACACAGTTTGTCGAAAAGCACAAAAATGAAGATAGTTCGAAGTCCTTTCAAATCCTGGTGCCCATCTTAGCAGCATGGCGTACAGTCGAAGTATTTGGAAACGCAATTTGTCACCCCATGACAGTTTTAAAGATGAGAAGGACAGTTCCTTGATATCGAACGCAAAAGCGATGATCGACTCCCTAGTGAACAGTTGAAACTTGCTGAGATTATTTAGACCATTGATATAAGCACTTGACAAAGTCTCAAACTCGGGTGGTGGCTCTAGCAGACCGCGGTACACGATCTCATATTCAATCTCCCTACACAATCTGTACGTTTCGTCATAATTTCCCGAACAAAGATTGAACTCGTCCTTTATTCCAAGTAAATATCCCATTCCACGCCAGAAAAACACATAATCTTCCAATTCTTCTTTTGTGCATTTAATGCCAAACTTTGATGGATACAAAACGATAGCTCCCATGAAACCAGTTTGCACAAGAGCCATATCGTATTGCGTTACATAACTTTTCGTGGAGTTCTGAGACTCCATGTCTCTCCTCACAGTATTGTGCATCCTTCGAACAGCCTGAATTGACCTGTGACCCTGAGTGTTCTCGTCCCAGACATCCTCCGTATGCCACAAAACAAGATGAACGTAGGTTTTCATATAGCGCAAGAGCGCTTTCGGTGCCGTATCTGACTTCTTGGTAAAAGCGAGAGGTTGGACGAGTTTTGAAACTCCGAATCCAGTAGTAAGAGAACAGTGCAGCGCAAGAGAAACTGCAGCAATGTGACGTTTGAAAAACTGTTGTCCTCTTTTAAATCTTTTAAAATCCATCCAATCTGGAAGCGTCTTTGGATCATTGCCACAGTCACCGTGGACGGTACCACCTTTCTTTAGTTTTTCAAGATTCATGCTATTGCGGTTTCATCTGTAGATTTGAACATTTGGTTACAAACTTCACAGTTGGAAATATATTTTTGAATTATTGCACTAATGAATTCTTCGTAATTTAAGTTTCTTTTGTCCTACTTACTCTATCTAATTTTAAGATGTACTTGAAGTTGAGATTAACATCCCATATGAACCAATGGTCGGGAACTCGCCTTTTGTCAAATCCAGATAGACTAAATATACGCACAGGCCACGGGTTAGAAAAAGCTACGAAGATATCTATGAGGTAAACACTGGTCTATCATCTTTAATTTGCAAAATGAATCCCTAGCTATTGTCAGGTTTAACTTAACATTTAAATAAACGTGGGCATGTTTTCGACTTTGCTTCAGTTTCTTTGGGTGTGGCTTAAGAAGTTAAAGCCCTCGATAAACTTTGACATGATGAAACTCCTTACCGTATATTATGTGACAATATGCACACATCTGGCAGTACTGCAGGCTTGCAGGTTTGCACATGTAGACTAAACACAAAACTTAACAAGCTAGCCAAGGTTTGGCCCTCATGCACCGCAAAAAACAGAAGTGATGTCCCTGTACCTAAGCAGTGATAAAGTTCACAAGGAACAACTCGTTCACCGTGTGCGTCAATCCGATAACCAACAAAGCAACCACTGTCCCCAAGCATCATCGTACCTCGTAAGGGTCACCTATCGAAAAACAACTCGTGCTCGATGATTGTTTAACTTCTCCGTACTTGCCGTCGTCATAATATCCACAGCTTCGAACCAGGAAAGCAATGTACTATCAATGCATAGCGATCGCAGTTCAGGTATTAGGCCTACCACGGAATATACATCTATCAACCGAGCTAATTGTAGTCAGATATCGTTTGCGTCATGCCAGAGTAAGCCTGTACAGCAGTGTTTAAAACGTACAAATGAATCAACGACATAAAACAGCAACCGTCTTTGTATACGCTTGGTCTTTCCACGCTACGTTTGTTAAGAGTACGTACGTCAAACGGTCAAGGCTCCTATAGGGCATGAGGATCTTGGTTCATGTAGGCTACCGGTCGCCATGTTTGCCCTTGTAAAATCCATGCTAGCGTGCGAAATTTACAACCCGAGCTCGGTACAAAACTAGCTACGCCCCTTGCAGGCCCTATGTGCGATAGGGCTACTCGGTCAGGCAGCAAGCACCTCTGAATAGACGGGCAATGACAGCCGTGTTCTTATTGGAAGAGATGATACATTATCGGCATCATCATCATGATCATCATCAGCATCATCATCGGTTTCTGACGCCAGCCATTTGGCGGCGATGGGTACGAACAAATGATTTCCATTGTTCTCGGTCATTTGTCATGTCCACTGCTCCCCTTAGTGATGTTATGTCCTCGTTTATATTATCTATCAAGCGTAGGCTTTGTCTGCCTTAGTTTTGTTTTCCTTCGAACCTTGCATTATAGCGCATTGTGTGTGATTAGGTCAACTGGCATCTTCTCTGTGATAGTCTTTGTCTCTTTGGTTTTCTCTGCGTTGATCATCAGACCGAATCTTCTTCTGGTTTCGTTAATCTGTGTTGCAATATCCTGTAGTTCTGGTCTTCTTCTAGTGAGGAGGACAATGTCGTCAGCAAATCGGAGATTATTCACCATCCTTTCATTTATTTATTTAATTTATTCCTGCCTCGGTGTTGTTAAGGCTAAATGACATTACTGCTTCTGATACTATGCTAAATAGCAAGAGAGATCTTTTTTATGCCAACACGGCATGCAGAGACCGAGAATAATAACATTGTGAACTTTGAAAACATAAATCGCTATCAACTGGGTAATTTCATGTATAAATTTGTCAATAACTTGTTGCATGTATCATTTTCAAATTTGTACTAGGCAGTAGAAATGCATGGCCAATGTACAAGGTCTTCTTCTAAATGTCATGAGTCAAAAAGTGACTCGTGACATTTAGAAATAAAACCATAACCGGTTCTTTTGGTTGCTTTCTGAAATTTGTGTAGATGATGTGAGCGTTGGCGAGAGTCTTGAACTCAGCTGGTGGTTCCTGCAGGCCATGTGACACGACGTACTCAGGTTTCTTGCATCATGGCTTTTGCACATTTTGATACGTCATGTTGATTCTCTGAGTTTCTATGCAGGAATTTGACATGTTCTAGTTTGCTGATTTCTGTAATAGATTTGTCTTAACAATCAGTGGCGTAAATCATGGGGGGGACAGAGGGGGACTGTCCCCCAAAGTTTTGACTTAAGCCCTTCTGTCCCCCAAAAAATCCGGCGCTCGTAGGTACTCTGTTCCCCCACAAAGTTATGCATAGATTTTCGCCTCTGTTAACAAATTGTAAAAATTACTTATGTGGACTTCCAAGAAGCTGTTGACTCTGAATCGCACCAGCAATTTCTTTCTAAAACCAAAGCTTGTGGCATCAATGGCAACCTTCTAGCTTGGATCTCCCCATCATTGAAAGGATGTACGCAGGCTGTAACTCCATTTGATTTCTTTGTCGACATGCAGGATGTGCAAAGTTTGTACTTCAAAGCCTATGGTTAAAACTAAAAAAACTGTCCTCTTCAACTCTCTCTGCTGCCAACCAGCCTTGTAATTGCCTTTGGATAATTTCCAGAGTCACCGTTGACTTTCAGCTTTCAAAAAGTTTTCTCTTGAGTCAAATTTAACGGGTTCAACGAATTAACATTTAATTTAGTGACCTCGCTAAGCTACTGCTTCTGCCTAGGCTTATTGAACTTGAAATTTGGATCGACCTATATGAAGTAGTAATATGTCCCAATATATTGCTTATTCGTGCACGTATATAATTATATAAGTATGTGTGAAGGCTCAATATAGCGCCTTTTCAGCACCTCACAAAAGCGCTGCACACACGGCTATGTGGGTGATCTAAACAAGTGTGTTTTAAGGCAGTTTGAGAATCTTTACTGCACAGAGACGAATTCAACTGCAAGACATAAAATTAATGCAATGGGAGACTGGTCCAGGAGGAGTGGTTCAATACACGAGAAGGCACGATAAGCTCGAACTGAAATGCAAACGCTCGGCACCTGTGTATTTCCACGGCTAGCAGAGCCCAGCGTTCCTATCTAGACCTATTGAACTTTAAGTGAGGATCGACCCATATAATGCACTATAGAAATAGGTTATTCGTGCACATGTGAATAGTTGCACTGTGAACTTTCAGTTGCAAAGATTTAGACGAATGTAATTAATGTTCTAGACCGATAAGAACAACAGTTCAGTCGGTTCTAGGGGCCTTTGCAGCAACAGATAAATTTGCGGAACATCAATCATCTTGTCCTATATGCAAGGACATCTAGAAGTATATTGGTTTGTCGCTGAAAAAGAAGCATCCTTTAAATTGTTAATTATTAAATCCTATCATTGTTTAAACAGATCTATTCTTTGATTTGTAGTGGCTCCTTCTTGTGAGCTGTTTCTTGTTAGGTACCTGTTTTAACAAGGACACTGATATATTGAGTTCAAAATGAAATTCAAAACCTCTGTATTGATACCAAGTGCAATTGCATGTTACAAGACGCATTTGTTGAACGTATGCTAACTTACAGCCACGGAGGCGCGCTATTATGATTGCTGGATAACTGTGCTTATTGGACTGGTCACTTGCTCCTTGCTGACAGTCTTAACTGCCCAGAATTCCTACAAAAATTTTAATTTGCTTAAAAAATATTTAACATTTTCAGCACACATCAAACGTAGCAGGTTAAAGCAATGCATATCAGGATGGTATCAGGACCAATTCGTGTTACGTATAACGCACAAAACTGTAGTGTAAGCTAAGATTTCCTTTCCAACAAATAAACGCAATGCAACGCACAGAAATTATGGCACATTTGATAGCAAAACAATTGTCATTCTGATGTACAGAATCATGAATAAATATAAAATTATGTCTGAAAAGATGTTAAATGCACAAGCGACCAACATAAATGTGATATTGTATACGGTATTAACACAAAATTACATGTAGTTAAAATACTTTATAGCAGCCTAGTTTGTGTCCATGAATGTCACTTTCCACCTCTATAATATTATAAATACTTAACAGGCATGCAGTGAATACAATCGCTTTCAAAGAAGCACATTTAGAGTCAAAGACCAGTTATATAGAGTTGGTCCAAACAGAATGGATTGTCATGTGGCCTCATTTCTTCCGAATAATGGTGATGATGACGACGACGGCAGAGAAGACAACGATGATAAGCAATTGTTAGATTGCCAGCTCTAGTGCAGTGCTTCCCAACCTTTTCAGTGTCACGGACCGGCAGGAATTAACTTTCAGGGTCACGGACCGGCAAGAATTTTCCCACTGCAGGAGGACCGGTGATAAATTTATTTTATTTCTCTTTTTCGCTTTCGATCACCTAAGTTCTTCAAAATGTATTAAACGTGATTTAAATACATATTTAGCCAAATATATGACTCTATTGCCCTTTAAATGCTAGCCTAACAAGTCTGTTTTGTTATGACTTTTAAAAATATAATAGTCACTTCCTGATTCTGAGACAATTTGACTTGACTCACTTTGCGGACCGGCAACTGAAAGCTCGTGACCGGTCCGCGGACCACCACTTTGGGTAGCACTGCTCTAGTGAATAAGCTGGTGCCCTGCGATTAACTTCAATTGGCAGTTCAGAAATTTGGATTGTACGATTACGATTACTATCAAAAGTAGTTGTAGCGCAATCACTTAATGATTCTGTTAGTTACTAGAAAAAATCGGTTCGTAGCTTATTCGTGTACTTCATTTGGGGACTTTACCTCGATTGTTCGGAAAAACCAGGCATAATAGAAGGCATTAACCTGTGTTTAGACTTTAGACCGTTGCATTTTCTCTTGCAAGTTCTTTGTGCTTAGTCGAAAGAATGCGCCTAACAAACTGTATGGCCAAAAAGTTGGTGAATCTTTCAAATCCTGGCATCCATCGAATTAAGAAGACCATGAATCTGAACCGCCACAAACGCAGCCTATCAACCCATGAAAGTTTCAGGCCTGGCAAGGAGAGTCCCGCGAAACCTAGGTAGAAAGCGGTGATCGATTCCATTGTGAACGCTCTATATTTAAGCAGACTATTCATACCATTGAGGTAAGCACTTGACAAAGGCTCGAACTCGGGTGGTGGCTGTAGAAGACCGCGATGCATGACCTGCTGTTCAACCTCCTTGCATAAGCTCTTAGTTTCCTCGTAATTTCCCGAACAAAGATTGAACTCGTCCTTTATACCCAATAAATATCCAATTCCACGCCAGAAAAACACATAATCTTCCAATTCCTCCTGTGTGCATTTAATGCCGAAATACGACGGATACACAACGACAGCACCCATGAATCCGGTTTGCACAAGAGCCATATCGTATTGCGTTACATAGCTTTTGGTGGAGATCTGAGACTCCAAATCTTGCCTCACAGCATTGTGCATCTTTCGAACCGTCTGAACTGACTTGTAACCCAGAGTGTTCTCGTCCCAGACATCCTCCATATGCCACAAAACATAATGAGCGTAAGTTTTCAAATAGCGCGCGAGCGCTTTCGGTGCCGTTTCTGACTTCTTGGTAAAAGCAAGAGGTTCAACGATGCTTGAAACTCCGAATCCGACAGTAAGAGAACAGTGCACAGCGAAAGAAACTGCAAACCTGTGACGTTGGAAAAACTGTTGTCCTCTTTTGAATCTCTCTCTATCCATCCAATCTGGAAGCGTCTTTGGATCATTTCCAGAATCGCCGATGACGGTACTTCCTTCCTTGAGTTGTTCAAGATTCATGGCAGCTCGGCTTCAGTCTTCAGATTTGCTGACAAACTTTGGAATTGAATATCAAATTCTTAGTAATGTTGAATGACTTTCCTCTAAATCGAGAGTGTTTTCAATATAGCACTAAGCCTGCTTTGTCAGTCAAACTTTAAGATAATGCTTGCAGTTGTAACAAACACTTCATGTAACGTTCGGGCGCTCACCTATGGAACTGAGATAGGTCAGTTGGACGCACCGGTTAGATATCGAAATGGCTACAAAGATCATAAGGTTAAAAATGGCTTACGTGAACCTTAGTTATCAAGATTAATTGCATCGGTAAAATTAATTTTCGGTTGAAGTTTCTTTGCGTGTGGCTTACGAAATCAAAGTCTTGGCTTAAACATCAGTCAACTTCGACAAGATGAATATCTTTAGCGTGCTCAGATTTTGACTCCACTAATAGTGTCGCGTCGCATAAGTATATGAGCGCTTTCAAGGCTATCATTTATTATGAGTTTCTGGTCAACATTGCAAAGCATTGCAGAAGGGTGGTGCTTGTTGCATGTACAGAGATATCTCGGCCCTTCGCTAGATGTATCTATTCAATAGGGAGCGTGTGCAACTGGCAGTTCATTGCTGAGCCCAATGGAAGGTTGTAGCCTACTCTTGTTTGAACGTTGTACTCGCTGTATATCTACCTGGGTCAAGATATGGTTCTCGATAATAATTTAATTCAAAATTGAGCATCGCAATGAAAGTGTCTAACAGACCTAAACGCTGTTTTGGTTACACTACGGCTAAGCTGTAGGCCTATACCTTAACATTGCTATACTTCGTAACCTGTGCCTTGTCTTACTGTAACCAATGTATTATGTGCGAGAGTTTCTCCGCTGATACGTGATACGTGACTACGGATGAGACCTGGGCTAACTAACCTCTTTGATCCCAAGACCAAGCTACAGAGTATGCAGTGGAACAATGCTGCTAGCATTGCTGCAGTGATTAGGCCTAGAATCGTTTCCAATGAAGCAGAATGTTTGAGCTGGAAAATGAGAAGAAACGACTGCGTACCATATAAATTTTTATACACTAGCTATTCCTACAAATTCTTAAACTTGTTTCATAAAATATTTAACAATTTTAGCACGCAACAGATGCAACAGGTTAAAGCAATGCATTCCAGGATGATATAAGAAGCAATTCGTGTCGCATACAACACACAGAATTGTAGTGTAAGCTACGATGACCATCGAACAAATCAACACAATGCAACGCAGAGAAAAAATAGAACAGTTTGAAAGCAAAGCAATAATTGTCAGAGTGATGTACAGAATCATAAATGAATAAATATATGTTTTGAAAGATGTTAAATGCACAAGCGACCAACGTAATCTGATCTTGTATACCGTATTAGCACAAACATTACATGAACATGTAGTTAAAATTAATGTCACTTTCCACCTCTATAGCCTATACTTAATACGGTGAATAGAATCGCTTTCAATGGAGCACAATATCCGTTCAGTTGTACTGGATATTGAGAACAAACGAATACCTACATATCATTGTATATAGCCTACTAGCTATTCCTACACATTTTAAAACTTGTTTCATAACATAAATTATTATAAAAGCACATAACAGATGCAATAGTTAAAAAAGAGTTCTAGGGTGATATAAGAAGCAACTCGTGTCACATATAACGTACAGAACTTTAGTGTAGGCGTATTAGCTAAGAAGATCATCTGAAAAATCAATGCAATGCAACACAGAGAAAAAATAGAACAGTTTGAAAGCAAAGCAATTGTCACAGTGATGCACAGAATCATGAATGAACATATGTCTGAAAAGATGTTAGATGCTCAAGCGACCAACATAATATGATTTTGCACGGTATTAACACAAAATCAATGCGATATGTAGGCCTAATTATAAAGTAAAGTAAAGTAATTTGCTATAAAATTTAGCGGAGAGTTGTTTTGTTCAGAATCTCACTAACTGCATAGTTGTTTATAAAGGAAATGAAAATGATGATGATGGCAATAATTACCACGACGATAATGATGATAATGTAATCACTAGTTGTAGTGCAAAATATATGATGATTTTAAAGCTAATGAAACTCCTGTTGTAGAAGATTTAAACTGAAAAATTCACTTTCCAAATCTATTGACTCGCTTCACTTTATGGCATTGTCACGCTTATTTATAGAAAACTAGAAAGACTGGGATATATTGTCCAAGACTGTTTCACCTTCTCTTGCAAGCTCATCACGCTCGATCGACAGAGCGAGCTTAAAAAGCATTATAGCCAAACAGTTCAATATGCTTTCAAAAAATGGTACCCATCGAATTAAAAAGGCGAACAGATACAGTAACAATAGACGCAGCTTATCAATCCACGAAAGCTTCAGGTTCGGCAAGGGGTGCCACATGACATTGAAGGCAAAAGCGATGACCGATTCTTTTGTGAACATTTTAAATTTAACTAGACTATTCACACCATCGATGTAAGCATTTGACAATGTCTCAAACTCTTTCGGTGGGTTACGGATGCCGCGAAACATGACTTCATGTTCAATCACCTTACCCACTATGTAAAATTTAGTATAATCTCCCGAACAAAGATTGAACTCGTCTTTTATTCCCAGCAGATATCCAATTCCACGCCAGAAAACACATAATTTTCCACTTCTTCCCTTGTGCATTTAATGCCGAAACCTGACGGATACATGGCGACAATGGCCATGAAGCCAGCCTGCACAAGAGCCATATCGTATTGCGATACATAGCGCTTCGTTGAGGTGTTCTTAGACTCGATGGCGCTTCTTACAGTAGGCCTACTGTGCAGATTTCGAACCGTCTGTGTCGACTTGTGACCGCGAGTGTTCTCGTCCCAGACATCATGTATATGTCACAAAACAATATGAATGAAGGTTTCGATATAGCGCAAGAGCGCTTTCGGTGCCGTATCTGAATTCTTGGTAAAAGCGAGAGCCCGGTCGATTTTTGAAACGCCGAATAAGACGGTCAGAGAACAGTGCAGAGCGAAACATACTGCAGTCATGTGACGTTTGAAAAACTCCTGTCCTCTTCGGAACCTTTCCCGATCCATCCAATCTGGAAGCGTCTTTGGATCGTTTTCAGAGTTGCCGTGGAGGATCTTTCCTCTTTTCAGTGCTTCGAAATCCATGGTTTCGCGATTTCAAACTGGATTTGAAGATCTGCTGACCCACAGTCGGATGCAAATTTTTTAGGATAGTTGATATAGGCTAAACGTCTGCTTTAATTAAGCATCTGTTCAATATTTCTACCTACTTAGTCAATCGATTTTTAAGATTATGCTTGCAGCTGTGAGCATATAGCTGTGACAAACACTCCTAATAAACCAATGTTTGGAGACTCGTTTTAAAGAAAACCCAAGGTTAATTGGGCGTACGAGCTAGACATCATACAAAATGTAACGATGTCTAGCAATTTAATAGACAAAGATAATTATAGGCTAAAATGGCTTTAGAATACCCTTGATGGCTGAAGGGTAGGAAATAGGTGTTCCGCGTTGGACATGCGAGCTTTTCTTAATATTAAATTTTATTAGCCGTCAGCCATTTAGACCTAGATTGAGTTATCGAATACAAGAGCATGTGGCTAAAGACGTTACAAAATGGCACGCGACTCAAGGATATATTATGACTGAAATACATGTGCGATGCAAGAGGAAGTGACTGAAGGCATTTTATTGCTGGACCTAGGTGCTGGAACAATATCCCACCTTCAATACGTTTAGCAACATCCTTGGAGTCATTCAAGTTCGAACTCAAGACATATTATTTCAAGTTAGTGTACCCTTATTGAGTATTGAACTTGTCAAAGGGCCCTTGTAACTCCATGTGCCGTGTTCATCATCATCATCATCGTCGTCGTCGTCATCATCATCGTCATCGTCATCGGCATCGTCATCGTCATCGTCATCGTCATCAAGGGAACAGGCGATTTTTTTGCGACATATTCTTAGTCAGAGCTGGCCTGAAAGCGAAGGGAGAGAACGCAGTATATACATATATAGATGTATATATATATGCAAATATTATTATGCAAGCATCTTAAATACTCATGACTCTTGTCTCATATTCGCTTTCCGTAAGCCTACTTGGACATACATAGAACACACCCGAAAGTAATCCCTTACCCCACCATCGAGTCGACGGTGCCTCACCCTATATCATTTGACGCTAGTGTTTCGTCAATTTCATCCCGATTACTGAGGATCCGATTTCTTCACCCCAGTGTTCCAGATATCAGGCCTACATTCTAATATGGGATTGATGTGGAGCCCGTATGGTCCTACCTAATCCACATGGACATACTGGCAGGGCAGTTAACAAGTAAGCAAAACCAGATGTCTGAATAACCTATTTTAATTGTTTTTTTAACTGTGCATATTGAAATTGAAAATTCAGGGACGATGGCCCTCCATGTCGCAATTTACGGGGCTCGATTAAAGAGAGTCATTCTTTGACAGCAACGGCTGTGTTTCCCTCCAGCTACTGTAGGCCTATGTGGATTTTATACGAAAGGGCATCAGAAGATACACAAGGAACAACTGGGCCTATAATATTTATAAGTCTGGCATCGGGCATTTAAACTCCGAGTAAATAACTGTCATCTGTCAATGTTCAAATTTCTTAAGGCTCCCCATGTGAAGAAAGGGTTTAGAAAGCACCAGCTACATGCATGTTGGATGTCATCATGTCAGGTACAGAGTCAGGTGTCGAAAACAGGCCAACGTGAACTCTCAGCTTGTGAAGATTACAAAGATAACTCTGAGAACATTTTATCAAAAATACGTTTCCCATAGAATTGCTGCAACTGAATAAATGTGATTGCAGACACAAGCAGCTTTTTATTTTATTTTAAATAGATGTTTGCTATTATTTACATAACCTTTGTTGCATTTGCTGTTGCATCCATATGCTAGTTTGCGTCATCTGTTTTGTCTCGTATGTCAGTCACTTTTATGTCACATACTCTTGCGTCACATTCGACCTTTGTTGCGCACCCTTCTGTTACTTGATCTTTCGTCACCCAACTCGTGTGATTTACCATTTGTTTATTAGTACATCAATATAAGCAAGAATTTGCCCGTCTAGCCACTAGGCCTACTTATTGCACGCTGCAACCAGACATGAATCTTAAATCTTCCCGCAGTACAAAAATATTTGTCAGTGCTTAAGGGCAATGGGCCGTGAAAATTACGCGTAGAGTAAATATACTTGGGTCGATGAAGACCTGCGTTTGTTAGACAGTAATTGAAAGCAACGGCACGTTTCCTGTGAGCGATTTGTATGTTTTGTCCACATGCTAATTGAAAACGCTGATAGATCCTATTCGTAGTCTAGAACTTGCAGCGCGAACATCGCATGAGTGCAAGTCGGCATAGGAGTAACTTTTGGGGGTACGAGGAGTACTTGTACCCCCACTTTTTGGATTGGAGGTTGCCGTACTCCCAAGTTATCAAACCCAGAAGAAATAATACCCATTATTATTTTCTCGGAGGAATTCAGACCTTCATTTGAACCTTCAAGACTTAATACAATTACCGAGCAACAATAGCATCGTGATCACCATCATCATCGTCATCTTATTTTGTTACTATTATTATTGTCACTATTTGTTATTATTATTGTTGTTGTTATCATCGTCATCATCGTCGTCGTCGTCATCGTCGTCGTCGTCATCACGTCGTCCACCACCACCTCCACCACGACGACCACCACGACCACCACCACGACCGTCGACCTCCACCACGACCATACCACCACACCACCACCACCACCACCACCATCATCATCATTACTAGACCACCATTGCACCAACCACGGCACCATTGTGAACCACCACGACCGTCACTACGACCAGGGGAACGACCAAATACGAAGTTTGTCACCTCCACTGTCACCATCACCACCATTATCATCATCATCATCATCATCATCATTAGTCGGCATATTTCATAAATGGCACCATTGTGAAAACGATACGAAGTTTGGTACCCCCACTTTCTACACCAAACTTACGACTCTGCAAGTCGGCGTTTTTCATGTGGATGTCTATATGCTTCACTGAAGATGTAGATGACACTGTGGCTGTCAGGGACCATAATCTTCTTTAGTATTAGTATAACTGAGTCCCTCGTGCATTGTTGATGCAACGGTTTTCTTCATGCAAGTTTGCTTGTGCTTATGTTTTCTCTAGAGACCGTATCGCTTTTAACTTGTTCAGCTTTCAATGAATAGGCCGAATTGTAAACGAAAACTGAACAGATAGAGCTCTGCATAAAAGCTTAGCGCTAGGCATGTATCGGCAGAGATCATTGAATACCATTGCTCGTTTGATTTGAGGCCACATTTTATGTTCCGGTGAGCATTTGTCTACTGGATCTGTCTGTATTGATTGTACACACCCCTATACTTCCTGCTAACGTGTAGGCCCTACAGTGAGATGTATGTTCAGAGCAATATGTGTTTACCGCCCTTTTGTTTGTTCTCTGTGTGCATGTGTGGCTCCCAACTGCATGTGTACGTAACAGATCTTTTGGACAGACTTTAGTAGACCTACTGTTCGGCGTTTCTTTATGCTTTTGGTTGCTCGTGGTTCTGCCGAACAATGCTAAAGTAGTATTCATATGCTTTAAGCGGAGACGCCATCTTGTGTATTTGACGCGTAAGTCGAATTCTCATACGCTTTATAAATCTTCATAATTATAATCAACCAATCAATCAATTTATTTATTTATTGTCTTTAACTAATATATCACAATTATGGCAGTATATGTAGTAACTTGTATTGATAGTGGTTAGTAAGGGGAGAGCCAGAAGGGATGAAGAATCCCGCTAATAGGGCCACCTAGTAATTGTGGATAATAGAAAAGTGACAGCTTACAATCACGCATGTCATAATCATTATTGCAACGACGCAAGCGAAGTTTCAGAATACATCAGTAACCGGTTCGGCTTTCTGGAACATTTTACACCTTGCATCATAAACGGGACATTCACTGTGTAAAATGAAAGACTGCTGGAAGATTGAGTTTAAACATACGTGAAAGCTTTCGAGAATTTAATTATGAATACCTAGCCTATTTCAAAATCAACTCACAGACAACTAACTAATCAGCGGGATAAGCCTTAGCAACAAATAGAGTTTGAGCTTAAATTTGAAGGAGTCTATTGAGTCGGCCAATCTGATGGCGGGTGGAATACTGTTACAGCATCTAGGGTTTGTTCTCCCATTCTAGGTGGGAGGGGGGCTAGACGCCACTGGCTGTACGTTTGTGGGACCGGCCTCAGAAAATATTAACTTAAGTTCATTTCAACTTACAAATTTAAGTGAGTGGCAGCCTGGATGGGAAAGTCATGCAAGTCATTTTTAAACTCTGTTAGACTCTGTTGTTCCCTCCAAAAACATTACATAATGCAGTGTATTTTTTCTGTATCGCGGCCAAGGCTTTTTCTGCATAGTATAGGCATTATGGCCACAGAAACCATTTAACGGCGCTATGACCAATCGGCCACCGTGCCCCCGCTCCAATATCTCAGTGTAAGAGACCGTTATATAAATCTACGCAATGTACATGTAACTCTTAGTTGACTGCACCGCAATGCTTGTTAATAATTATTAGTTTAATTAATTCTCGGAACCAAGGTTTTCTGCATAACACAGGCATTCTGGCCACAGAAACCATATAACGTGACTATATGTTTGTTTCTTGTTTTTCATATATTTCTCCTTTTGAAATTTCAGATAGTCATCTTTACTCACCGAACCATAACGACGAGCAATCGGTACTTGAAAGTCTGGATCTATTGAAAGAACGAATCTGTGGATAGTCGCACTGGCAAATAGGCTATCTCTCATCTGTGGATATATTGCGTATGTAGACAGCAAAGACTTCGGGATATCAAGGACCTTCATCTGATCGAGAGCAACGATGGCATTCATCGCAGAAAGCAAGTACCTCGATTCGGCCAGACTTCGTAACATCGCCATACAGAGCCAGCTCCAGGTGCGACTCGACCAACTGAAGCACGACGCGGAAAGCACCCAGTTGCGCATCACCAAACAGCAGGTCACCATGCGCAACAAGCTTTTCGATATGCGCATTGAGTCTGGGTTGCAGCAGCAGTCGAACCCAAACGTTTTGGCCAAGAGCATCCTCCAATCGCAGGGAATGCGTCACCGTCTGAACAAGGACATCGACCTGCTCTCCTCTAGGCGCCGAGCGAAGAGCGCCTCTCCGAGCATCACGCTCGACCAGTTCGACCGACGAATGAAGCAGTGGAGAAGAGAGAGAACGGCCTACGAACGGCAGTCGTGCTGTCTACACGTCGATCCTCGCTATGGGACACCGTGCTTCGTTCCGAATGTGGAGACTGCCTACCTGAGCGGCGGATTCCACATCCACCTCCGTCAGTAAACATTCGTTTATGTAGGGCCTATATCTAATGTGGCTCCCATCTGCATGTGGACGTAACAGATCGTTTGGACAGACTTTTGTACTGTTCGGCGTTTCTTTATGTGTTTGGCTGCTGGTAGTTCTGCCGAACAATGCTAAAGTAGTAGTCACATGCGTTAAGCGGCGTCGCCATCTTGTCTATTTGATGGAGAAAGCGACCCTAGAACTGTTATTTAAATAACTAAGAAATATTCACGAATGTACGGAAATTCAAATGGATTTTAATCTTTACTGTCATCATAAATGGCATAAGAAATCTTGGACAGTCCTCTATTAAAAAAGAACTTGTTGTCATGCAATTCTTTTATGAACAACTATCTGCACAAAATAAATCAACGAGTCAGTGGCGGGCGCATCTTGCTGCCCTGCGTAAAAGCCGAAGATGGACATATTGAGCATAAATTATACCTTAATTAGCTTTAAAGCGTCAAAAAATAGTTATATTTGTTGACTAAAATGTAACTTTTACTAATTTTGAATGCAATCGTTGTGATATTTCTAGGGGTCGATAATATTTCGAACAAAAGTGTACATGTATCCGAAGTGGTTGAATTCAACCGTATCTCGTTCGATCTTAGATCCAGCACTCTGATTCTAATTCGCCACTTAAACTATGAGGTCCAGTACTTAAGACAGAAGATCGCGCACCTATAATTGTGTTTATTGTTTCAATAATAGATTCACGCCGTTTATGTTTAAACCGAATAGCGAATAACGAATAGCAGTTATTGAACTTCGCCAGCTAAGTTGGTCAGTTTATGACAACGCACATTTGTGTAAAAATGTGAAGCTATATGTCGTATATGACCACTGTGTATACGATTCATTTATATAGCGCACTTTAAGTTTAAACATCCATCAAGAGCGTTACGAACTTGGTTGTCTAAGTAGTCTAGATATAAATTGACCGATGGCCGTTCTCTCTCTGCGCCACTGCTTCTGTTTATCTGTCACTGTTCGAAACACGGGTGTTTTGAGTCCGCCAGGCAAGGTCACTTTCTGTAAGTCATTAGACATAAATTTGGCCATTTCTTCTAAGGGGTTAAGTTCATAAAGGACGTAAAAGAAGAAGCGTGGTCCCCGAATCTGGACAAAAGGATTTGTGTTCATCCGCACCTAAACAATTGCTCATGTATCCCTTGTGCATTATACATCGATTTACACGGCAAATAGTAAGAATCCAACAAGCTAAGTTCTCTACCGAAGTGGAGATAGCATATATACGAAATTTCCGGTTGACATGGTGATCACAGGCGTACTCAGTTGATTATGTAATCCTGCAAGTCTCCTCTTGTTGAATCAATAAACGGCTAGATTGATTGATATGATTGACACACACATTGATTGACGCACACACACGCACACTGATGTGACTGTCCGCTGATTTACACGGCGCACCAGTTCATTTGATGACCAATCATTGATATATATATACACAGTCACGTGTAAAATACACATCAATAAAAAAGAACAAAACAAACACACATACATGTATACAGCATTCGTCAGTAGCCACGCGGTCGTTAAAAACTGTCGGTACCGGACAGTCGGTGTATACCTACCACTCTGAAGACCTCGACATGCCACGATGGTCTATTCAGGGATTTTTTCTACCAAAAACTCGACCTCTTCCAAACATCGTCATTTTTGGTAAGGACTTGGCGGGGCACAGTATCTATCATATTTCGAAGAGATCTCTCTACTAGATTTGACCCAAGTGTTTTTATATGACTTTATCCATGCCGGTATCCATGGTGATCACAAGCGTATCAAGGCAGTTATAGTTCTCGAATTTTGCAATAATCTGCCACAATAGACCCTAAATTCTTCCTGATTCGTGTATGGCCTTCTTTAGTTTATGAAAAGATGTTGTTTCAAATCGATTTCCGAGCACTCGAAATTTTGACATTTTCTCAAGAAAACCATGATGGTTAGTTCAGGGATTTTTTCTGACCAAAAACTCGACCTCTTCCAAACATCGTCATTTTTGGTAA
>JACEVL010001559.1:0-28257 GCA_020284085.1 Aporrectodea caliginosa
TGTACTGTGTTTGTTGAGCAGAAATCGGTGACTACCTTCGGTGTGGAAGGTCAGGGTCGTGCTGGGTTCACTGGAGGTCGTACGATCACCGGCGTAGCTGATGACCCGGAAATGATATGTAGCACCACGTGACACAGTCGTCCAGAGGTACGATGTTTTGATCGTCTTTCCCGTCAGAGGTACCCACTGACCAACGGTACGGTACTCGACGACGTAGTACTGGGCGGGTAGTGGGGAGAGCTTGGGGGAAGACCAGGTGATCTGGAGGCCCTGTGATGTGACCGCAACAGCCAGGTCGGACGGAGGAGACGGTCGAATACCTGCCATGTAGAAGATAACACATACAATACAAGACAATGTCTGGTGCAGAGCTTGAGAAGTATACACGAGTGCTAGAGAAGCAGTGGCCCATAGAGATGGATTTGGGATCATCATCAGCATCGTCGTCATCTTCGTCATCATCATCATCATCATCATCATCATCATCATCATCATCATCATTGTTGCTGCTTCTGTTGATGATGATGATGATGACTGATGATGATGTTGTAGTTGTATATTAATATTAGCTTCATCTGGTATCGCGGTCGGTTATTAGCTGCGTATGAGAAATAAAGACTCCATAAATAGTAACAGTCTTCCTGATACGAGCTAGTACAGTACTGTCATCGACGTGTGGTTCTTTGATGTGACTTGGCTTAGCATTATTATAAGAATAATTACAGGGCTTATCCAAATCTAGCATCATATATTGGCCTAAGTCTAGCGCAGAGAACGACTCTGATTTGTCTTTTTTCATTCATTCAAAATTTATATAGCGCCCCTTCAAGGTAACTACTCAGAAGCGCTCCCAACTCCAGCAAAAAGGGTAAGTTTTCAAATGGCCATAACACGTAACAGTAGATGACCTTGCGCTCTGAGTGGCGCTAGCTAAATGTTTCACTACAATTAAGCTTACAGAGAATCCTGCACTACCCATTGTTTCAGGAAGCCAGTAGCAAAGGAGTTTCAAGAAACCATTGCAATAGAAGATAGCTAAACCTCACCTCTTGCTATCTCTCCCTCCACAGGTCTTCCACTCAAAACTGAAAACATTGCTTTTTCACAAATCCTATCCCGATTCCCCTCACCTCCCTCACCATTTCAACTCTAATCATCATCCACCTTAGACTGTCTGCCTGCCTGAATCTCCGGATCTTGACCCCTGCCTATCGATTCTGTTTTGATAAAGCACCTGTGAATAAAGCTGGTTCCCGCGATTTCGTTTTTGTGGGCGCTCTAGAAATCTCGAGTTTACGATTACGATTAGCAGAATCTGAACTGTTTTGCAAAACTAAGAAATCATTAAGAGTTTCAGACAAGAAGTTTTCGACGAATCTCATGTTGAAACTGTACACCCGTTTTATCCCTCGACGTCAGTGGTCTCCTTTGATGTCGTTAAACTCTTGGAAATCATCAATCATCATTCGAACAACAATGGCCTTTCCCAAGAAGGTCATTAAAGCCAGAACAACGATAATTGGTTTGCTGTAACGTCCAGAGGCCACAGGAGAATAATCCCAGCATAAGCAGAGTTCTAAAGAAGCTTTATTTGATCACGGATATTGGCCAGTATACATTGGCTGCGAAGACCAAATCACAAGGCATTGGAATATGTGAAACAGTTCAAGACTGTTGTCGTGGATTAGGCTGGGAATATGAGACGCAATTGAATTACACTATAAATAATAAGAAATACCCATTCTCATTTTCCAAAGATCAGGAACTTTGTCTATGATAAGAATCTGCTTAATCTTGTGTTGAGCATCTACGCAGTTATTTTTACATTTCTTGATTTAGTCATCGTTTAGGGTGCACGATAATGTATTGGTTAGCATTCTGGACTGTCAGTCGAGAGGTCGGGTGAAATCCCGCCACGGCAGAAATTTGGTTCGAGATTTCTGCTCCAACTGACCGTACACTGTCGGCAGGAAGATGAGACGGCGAGGGAGAGGACTGGTCAAACGGCCTCATATGCTGAGGCTAAGAAAATGAAGTTGCTAACACTTCAGTAGTTAACTAATAGACAGAGCTGGTATCACCCAGCCCCCCACCCCTCTATAACGTCATCTTTTTTAGGAGCTGATATCAGTTTTTCAGAAAACTGAAACGAAAAGTCGCTGGTAATATCAGTTTTGGTGGTCAGAGGTCAAACGACCGCCTCGGGCAAAACAGACTCCCATTAAATTTGACCAAGGGTTGCCCGCGTGGGGCGTGCGTGTGCCCCTCCCCTTCCAAGGAGGTCATTTGAGGGGGCGTGCGTAGGGCGTGCGTGTGCCTACCCCTCACCTTCCAAAGTGGCAATTATTTTTGGGTGTGAGCCACAGCAGTGTGCCTACATCAAATTTAGACCCCTTTGGGTGTGAGCCACAGCAGCTGCCTACATCAAATTTAGACCCCTTCATTGGCACTACAAGCTCTTTGAATAGGCCTAAACACAAATTGTTGTATTTTTGTAATACACACAACCAACATGCATATTGTTTTGTGCCTTTCACTCATACACACGTAGACAATCTTATGCGTTTACACTGGCGGCTTGCACACATTATAGAAAAAGGAGCTGAATTAGCGTCAACTAGCTTTAACTGGCGTTCGTTAGGATTCACTTAAAGAATTGTTGAATGAGTTCACACACAATGACAAGCCCATGTATTTAGCGACAATTATAGAAAACGGGTTTGAAATAGAGAGCTCATGTCTTTTCTCTTCTAAGCACTCTGTGTAACAGGCTTTACACGTTGCTTGATTTCACTCACACACTGGCAAGCTCACATATTTTCATTGAATTATAGAAAAAGGGGCTGAAATAGAGTGCTCAAGCCTTTACTCTTATGCACCAAGCTCGTGTATTTAGCATGAATTATAGAAAGAGGGACTAAATTGGCATAAAGTAGGGTTCGCACAAAGAAGTGTTTAGTGAATTCACACACAGCCTCATGCACATGCAGTTAGTTTGAATTATAGAAAGAGGGGCTCTTAAAGGCCTAGCAAACATTCGCCTACATAAAACTTGGCTAAATTGTCAGTCAATTGGAAAACTGAGCCTTTCACATTGACTATTGAGCATTAAAATTAGCTTCACTGGTTTACTCTAGCCATGAGGTGGCTGGCAAAGCACACGATAGGCTTTTCGCTTTTAAAGCAAGTGGAGTTTTCAAAACATCTTGTTTGCATCTCTAAAATTTGAGAACATCGCGTTTGTGAATTTAAAATTTCTCATCTTCTCATTTGCAACTTTAAAATTTGAGAACTTCTCGTTTGCAACTCTAAAATTTGAGAACTTCGCGTTTGTGAATTTAAAATTTCTCATCTTCTCTTTTGCGAACGTAAAATTTCGGATCTTCGTGTTTGCGAATTTTAAAATTTCGGATCTTCTCCTTTGCGACCTTAAAATTTCTGTACATCTTCAGTGCAACTTTAAAATTTCTCATCTTTGCGTTTGCGAATTTAAAATTTCCGATCATCGTGTTTGCGAATTTAAAAATTCTCATCTTCTCGTTTGCAACTTTAAAATTTGAGAACTTCGCGTTTGAGAATTTAAAATTTCTGATCTTCGTCACACCAACTTTAAAAATTCAGATCTTTGCGTTTGCGAATTTAAAATTTCCGATCTTCGTGTTTGAGAATTTAAAATTTCTGATCTTCGTAACAGCAACTTTAAAATTTCTGATCGTCACGTTTGCAACTTTAAAATTTCTGATCTTCGCATTTGTGAATTTAAAAAGTTTGGAACTTCTTCATTGCAACTTTAAAATTTCCGATCTTCGCATTTGTGAATTTAAAAAGTTTGGAACTTCTTCATTGCAACTTTAAAATTTGAGATCTTCTCATTTGCAACTTTAAAATTTCTGATCTTCTCGTTTGCAAATTTAAAATTTCTGATCTTCGCATTTGCGAATTTAAAATTTGAGATCTTCTCGTTTGCAACTTTAAAATTTCGGATCTTCTCGTTTGGCAAATTTTAAATTTAAGAACAGGTGGTTTTCCATCCTTTACATTTTCAGTCCTTGTGGATTGTAAATTTTAAATTTCAGAATTTCAGCTTTGCATCGCTTAACTTTCAGACTTTTAGATATCTCAGTTTGGTATGAGGGTCTGATCTTTGCGTTTGCAAATTTAAAATTTCCGATCTTCGTGTTTGAGAATTTAAAATTTCTGATCTTCGTCACAGCAACTTTAAAAATTCTGATCGTCACGTTTGCGAATTTAAAATTTCTGATCTTCGCGTTTGCAAATTTAAAAGTTCGGAACTTCTTCACTGCAACTTTAAAATTTCTGATCTTCGCATTTGTGAATTTAAAAAGTTTGGAACTTCTTCATTGCAACTTTAAAATTTCCGATCTTCGCATTTGTGAATTTAAAAAGTTTGGAACTTCTTCATTGCAACTTTAAAATTTGAGATCTTCTCATTTGCAACTTTAAAATTTCTGATCTTCTCGTTTGCAAATTTAAAATTTCTGATCTTCGCATTTGCGAATTTAAAATTTGAGATCTTCTCGTTTGCAACTTTAAAATTTCGGATCTTCTCGTTTGGCAAATTTTAAATTTAAGAACAGGTGGTTTTCCATCCTTTACATTTTCAGTCCTTGTGGATTGTAAATTTTAAATTTCAGAATTTCAGCTTTGCATCGCTTAACTTTCAGACTTTTAGATATCTCAGTTTGGTATGAGGGTCTCTTCTTTGAAAAGTTGCTGTCTGTGAATTAAAAATGTGATCTTTTAATGGACTCATCATTTTTCAACGTTACATGAACGAGAGAAACTCACAAATTTTAGATCCAGAAACAGAGGCGAACTGGACAAACTTAAGATTGTAGCTTGTATGGCACAATTTAAGACGGATCGCTCCTCGAATTTGCTTGTTTTTAGCTGAAATAACCGAATGAAGGAAAGCCTGTACAGGCCTTCTATTAGTTTGGAAAGCTAAAGAGGAATGGCTATGAGATTGATAATGTTGCATCTCTTAGGTTGAGCAATGGTATTTTTCTTACTAAACATCCAACTTGCGCACTTTCAACTGTTTAAAAATGAAGGTTTTAATCTATTTGCTGGTCGTTCTCCGCTTGCGTACAGAAAAGTGGCAGCGAAGCTGCTACTCTGTTACGGCGGTGGCGGTGGCGGCGGTGGCGGTGGCGGTGGCACGGGCCTCCCCTGATCTTACCAATATCCATGGGCTACCATGTCGCTTTCACACTGTGAACATGTCCAAGTCTTTTAATTTTGGAGTTTATACTGCAAACAGAGTATCTTCAGAAAGATGTCAAAAGAGAGATGAGAACTTGAAACGTTGAACTGTGCATTACAGAAACATTCAACTCAGAAAGATGCTAAGGCAAAGTTGTGAAAACGGAAAGATGGAAACCATTGCAACATGTTTTAAATTTGCATCTTCAGCACTAGTTTGTTTGAGAGCCGCTTTAAAGTTGAAATTTCTTACTCTCGTGATCATTATACGATGATCAGTCAACGATTCGATATATATTTCTCAACTTTATGCAAAAATGAGATTTAAGCAAGACATGGAGGAGTTTAGCAAGTTGTGTGAGCAATCATCGAATGATAACTGTCATATATGTGTAGACAAAATCAAAGGCAATGATGAGCATATATTAATGAGGTCTGATCTTGTTCGTATGCTGCCTTGTCATTTCGAGGTGTGTGTGTGGAAATTATAGGAGTATAAGTGAAATTTGCCCTGCCGAAGCTGAGTGAAAGGAAGAGAAATCAATGAACTAACGTCTATTAACTCGTAAGCCTGAGACGGAAATGTTTAAAACGTCTATGATTTGTAGAAAATGGAAATAGAATAATGTAGAAATTCTGGCATTGCCTTGCGCACAAGTCGTAACCTGTTCAACATGCACAGCCATTTTACACAACTGCCCATTGTGTGGCGAAAGGGTTGTCGAAATCCTCAGAATATTCATGGTTTAATATTATACCGTTGGTTTGTTCTGAACAAACCAAGACGAGCACATCTTCAATAAAATTTTAATCACATACACTCGTTTCTTCACATATGCACATTAACACTAGGCTAAAATCCTCTTCTTCTTAGAGGTTCTATCATTGCGTCTGTATAGGTACAAGCTACAGCTGCTGCTACACTTAAACAGGTTCACAAAAAGTTCTTATAATTTTTCATTCTACACACAATTCGCATAAACGCCTTTGATTAATGCCAACGACCAACTCATACTCATTCAAAACTGATAGTGGCTTTGAGTTGAGTGGTGAGCGAGCCAACGCTCCATGTGCATTAGAGCTGCTGGCAAAGATGCTATTCAGAATGCCCATGCTGCTGCTTCTACAGTTGCAGCTTCTACAACCGCTGCTAAAGCACTCGCTCCAAAAATGAAGAGTCTATGAAAATTTGTGTACGCACATGGCTGCAAAAATAGACTTAAAGTTCAGTGCGACTAATCCAGTGGCTAATGGAAACAGATTAATGCGTACCACTTCTATTGCTCAATTGTAATTCGTTAAGTTCATTTTAAAAATGCATGCCAACTCCTCTTGAAGCTCCTAGCGGTCACAGCTGAGTTGAACATTTACGTGGGCTTTAGAGAATTTCAAGTTCCATGGAGCTAAACTCCTCCATGTCTTGCTTAAATCTCATTTTTGCATAAAGTTGAGAAATATATATCGAATCGTTGACTGATCATCGTATAATGATCACGAGAGTAAGAAATTTCAACTTTAAAGCGGCTCTCAAACAAACTAGTGCTGAAGATGCAAATTTAAAACATGTTGCAATGGTTTCCATCTTTCCGTTTTCACAACTTTGCCTTAGCATCTTTCTGAGTTGAATGTTTCTGTAATGCACAGTTCAACGTTTCAAGTTCTCATCTCTCTTTTGACATCTTTCTGAAGATACTCTGTTTGCAGTATAAACTCCAAAATTAAAAGACTTGGACATGTTCACAGTGTGAAAGCGACATGGTAGCCCATGGATATTGGTAAGATCAGGGGAGGCCCGTGCCACCGCCACCGCCACCGCCGCCACCGCCACCGCCGTAACAGAGTAGCAGCTTCGCTGCCACTTTTCTGTACGCAAGCGGAGAACGACCAGCAAATAGATTAAAACCTTCATTTTTAAACAGTTGAAAGTGCGCAAGTTGGATGTTTAGTAAGAAAAATACCATTGCTCAACCTAAGAGATGCAACATTATCAATCTCATAGCCATTCCTCTTTAGCTTTCCAAACTAATAGAAGGCCTGTACAGGCTTTCCTTCATTCGGTTATTTCAGCTAAAAACAAGCAAATTCGAGGAGCGATCCGTCTTAAATTGTGCCATACAAGCTACAATCTTAAGTTTGTCCAGTTCGCCTCTGTTTCTGGATCTAAAATTTGTGAGTTTCTCTCGTTCATGTAACGTTGAAAAATGATGAGTCCATTAAAAGATCACATTTTTAATTCACAGACAGCAACTTTTCAAAGAAGAGACCCTCATACCAAACTGAGATATCTAAAAGTCTGAAAGTTAAGCGATGCAAAGCTGAAATTCTGAAATTTAAAATTTACAATCCACAAGGACTGAAAATGTAAAGGATGGAAAACCACCTGTTCTTAAATTTAAAATTTGCCAAACGAGAAGATCCGAAATTTTAAAGTTGCAAACGAGAAGATCTCAAATTTTAAATTCGCAAATGCGAAGATCAGAAATTTTAAATTTGCAAACGAGAAGATCAGAAATTTTAAAGTTGCAAATGAGAAGATCTCAAATTTTAAAGTTGCAATGAAGAAGTTCCAAACTTTTTAAATTCACAAATGCGAAGATCGGAAATTTTAAAGTTGCAATGAAGAAGTTCCAAACTTTTTAAATTCACAAATGCGAAGATCAGAAATTTTAAAGTTGCAGTGAAGAAGTTCCGAACTTTTAAATTTGCAAACGCGAAGATCAGAAATTTTAAATTCGCAAACGTGACGATCAGAATTTTTAAAGTTGCTGTGACGAAGATCAGAAATTTTAAATTCTCAAACACGAAGATCGGAAATTTTAAATTTGCAAACGCAAAGGAGACCCTCATACCAAACTGAGATATCTAAAAGTCTGAAAGTTAAGCGATGCAAAGCTGAAATTCTGAAATTTAAAATTTACAATCCACAAGGACTGAAAATGTAAAGGATGGAAAACCACCTGTTCTTAAATTTAAAATTTGCCAAACGAGAAGATCCGAAATTTTAAAGTTGCAAACGAGAAGATCTCAAATTTTAAATTCGCAAATGCGAAGATCAGAAATTTTAAATTTGCAAACGAGAAGATCAGAAATTTTAAAGTTGCAAATGAGAAGATCTCAAATTTTAAAGTTGCAATGAAGAAGTTCCAAACTTTTTAAATTCACAAATGCGAAGATCGGAAATTTTAAAGTTGCAATGAAGAAGTTCCAAACTTTTTAAATTCACAAATGCGAAGATCAGAAATTTTAAAGTTGCAAACGTGACGATCAGAATTTTTAAAGTTGCTGTTACGAAGATCAGAAATTTTAAATTCTCAAACACGAAGATCGGAAATTTTAAATTCGCAAACGCAAAGATCTGAATTTTTAAAGTTGGTGTGACGAAGATCAGAAATTTTAAATTCTCAAACGCGAAGTTCTCAAATTTTAAAGTTGCAAACGAGAAGATCAGAAATTTTAAATTCGCAAACACGATGATCGGAAATTTTAAATTCGCAAACGCAAAGATGAGAAATTTTAAAGTTGCACTGAAGATGTACAGAAATTTTAAGGTCGCAAAGGAGAAGATCCGAAATTTTAAAATTCGCAAACACGAAGATCCGAAATTTTACGTTCGCAAAAGAGAAGATGAGAAATTTTAAATTCACAAACGCGAAGTTCTCAAATTTTAGAGTTGCAAACGAGAAGTTCTCAAATTTTAAAGTTGCAAATGAGAAGATGAGAAATTTTAAATTCACAAACGCGATGTTCTCAAATTTTAGAGATGCAAACAAGATGTTTTGAAAACTCCACTTGCTTTAAAAGCGAAAAGCCTATCGTGTGCTTTGCCAGCCACCTCATGGCTAGAGTAAACCAGTGAAGCTAATTTTAATGCTCAATAGTCAATGTGAAAGGCTCAGTTTTCCAATTGACTGACAATTTAGCCAAGTTTTATGTAGGCGAATGTTTGCTAGGCCTTTAAGAGCCCCTCTTTCTATAATTCAAACTAACTGCATGTGCATGAGGCTGTGTGTGAATTCACTAAACACTTCTTTGTGCGAACCCTACTTTATGCCAATTTAGTCCCTCTTTCTATAATTCGTGCTAAATACACGAGCTTGGTGCATAAGAGTAAAGGCTTGAGCACTCTATTTCAGCCCCTTTTTCTATAATTCAATGAAAATATGTGAGCTTGCCAGTGTGTGAGTGAAATCAAGCAACGTGTAAAGCCTGTTACACAGAGTGCTTAGAAGAGAAAAGACATGAGCTCTCTATTTCAAACCCGTTTTCTATAATTGTCGCTAAATACATGGGCTTGTCATTGTGTGTGAACTCATTCAACAATTCTTTAAGTGAATCCTAACGAACGCCAGTTAAAGCTAGTTGACGCTAATTCAGCTCCTTTTTCTATAATGTGTGCAAGCCGCCAGTGTAAACGCATAAGATTGTCTACGTGTGTATGAGTGAAAGGCACAAAACAATATGCATGTTGGTTGTGTGTATTACAAAAATACAACAATTTGTGTTTAGGCCTATTCAAAGAGCTTGTAGTGCCAATGAAGGGGTCTAAATTTGATGTAGGCAGCTGCTGTGGCTCACACCCAAAGGGGTCTAAATTTGATGTAGGCACCTGCTGTGGCTCACACCCAAAAATAATTGCCACTTTGGAAGGTGAGGGGTAGGCACACGCACGCCCTACGCACGCCCCCTCAAATGACCTCCTTGGAAGGGGAGGGGGAGGGGCACACGCACGCCCCACGCGGGCAACCCTTGGTCAAATTTAATGGGTGTCTGTTTTGCCCGAGGCGGTCGTTTGACCTCTGACCACCAAAACTGATATTACCAGCGACTTTTCGTTTCAGTTTTCTGAAAAACTGATATCAGCTCCTAAAAAGATGACGTTATAGAGGGGTGGGGGGCTGGGTGATACCAGCTCTGTCTATTAGTTAACTACTCACTTCATACCGACGACTGCCTCAGAGCTTAAGGGACTGCTCTTTATCTTCTACATTTCTAAATCGCTTCCATTCTCAGTTAGATCTTCACCAATCGCGTTCACTCAAAGGGAGAAGTCCCCCACTGCCTTGTGCTCGGGTGGTACTCGTCCAAAGTCTGGTTTAAAACGGAGAGTGACGTTAATCATCGCATTACACAAAGCCGTTTAAAAAATTAGACACATGCTCTAATAGACTGCCACCGTACCATTTTATAAAGAATCGCCAATGTTAAAGGCCAGGTAGCCACAAGAAGTGAACTCCAGATAATTCTTCCGACGGTTAAGAGGTATACCCACGAAGATAGCCACCCGTCCTTATACGCCGAGACTAAAAAAACGAAGTGGCTAATGCTTCGATGCCATACATAATCTAAAAGACAGCTCTTCCACCCGATGAGCACACACATAAATCTCTCTGATCGATTGGACCCTTAAACGGATAGGAACCCCGTAAATTTCCCAACCGACATCCGTCTCTCCCTAAGTCCTTCCCGCAGGTGAAGCCGCTCGCAAGAGGGCGCTGGCGTCATTCGGTGTAGTAACCAGACCCGTCGGCAGAGGGCGGGGGGACGGGAGTGGTATTAATAGCATTGATGAAACAGTCGGCGACGGCAGAAGCGGTTGAGTAATCCTAAATGACGTTTCAATGCGTCGCGCTGTGTCTAAGCAATTCGTCTCTTTCCATCCGTACGCTTAATTTACCCGATGCTAAGACCACCCTCCATCCCTTCCTCTCTCCCTCTCTCCCGACCGATGATAAACGTGTCTCTACAAATGCTCATCGCTCTGTGCATCGCTCCTCGGTCTCCAGGTCGCTCTCGGAGTCTCCGGTTAAGAAGAGGAGCATGCGGACCGTGAGGATTTCTCTGGGCTGGTGATAAGAATTGATGGCAGCGGTCGAACAAAAGGGCCGCAGAGGCAAAGGATTTGCGGGTGGCCTCTGAAGATATAGTTTCCTAAACGTTGCTATATTCCGTTCAAACCTTTCAAAAGGAATCCGGCACGCAGTGGACGCCTCTGAAGATATAAATATGAAAGGGAAGTAGGCGTAGAAGTAGGACAAAGTTAAAAGGAAACCTCAAACGAAGGTTCGCAAGACAGCGCTAATAACCGTCTCCATGCAATCTTTTATTTCCTGTTATGGTCTGATCAGTATGTGCTGACGAATACCTATTTCCCTTTCAGGGATTCAAATATTTGCAGAACTACTTATTCTTAATAATGTTATTATATATTCGTATTAATTTTGAACCGCTACATTCTGAAAAATTTATAGCGGTTCCAAATGTATTAAATTTTTTATACACATTTTTTTTATTCCTTTCCGATGATTACAATTGAGGTGAAGTATGTGGACTATAACGCTGCAGTCTTTTTTCGTCTTGGACCCTTGGTCAAAGACAATTGCCTTTATTAACGGTAATTACCATCCGAAGAAATAATGGCCAAGAACAATTCCTGTCGACGGCTATTATTGCACCGCGAGGCAACTGCGTCACTGTCAATGACCGCAGTTTGCGTGTCTAGCGGTTTCCACTGTGACCCGGTTTATTACTTAGTAGCCATGCAAAGAACGCTTTGGGATTTGCTTGAAAGGCGATGTATATAAGTGTTTTGTTGCTTTATTTTCCCTCAAAGGTCTTCCAAACGTCAGGGTCCTTTTCGGCGAACTATAGCAGACGGTTTGATCTACGAGTGACTCTGGAAAAGCGAATTGTCTGCAACGTTCTCCAATATTGCCTTCTGCGACAACTATTCTGCGACTGAAAACTGCGCGTGATGCTGAGTCAAGGGAGACGGTGCCTGGCTAGGAACTGTTTGAGGTCATGGCTACTGTAACAGAAGACGAGTGGTTCCAAAAAGAAGTCGGTCTATCTGTAAATACCATTTCAAAGCACTGTCGCTTCAAAGCGCTACCAACGTTTGAAGTTCATTAGAGTTAAAACGACAAGAAGGCGGATCATCGCTGGGAATACCAGCTGGGAAGCACAATAACGTTTAAAAAAGCTGAGAGAGGCGGGTAGTGACCTTTAATGAAATTTGGGTCATTTCGGCAAAACCAGTCTGCCATCTATCTGCGATTTTACAAAGAATATCAAAGCAACAACCAGATAAAAATAGCGTGTTGCTTGAACGCTGATGCTGAGTTCATTGTAGGCCGACGATCCTTCAAATTCAAATAAGGTGTAAATATAATAAAATAGCAAAATGTGTTTGGTTCCGTTGATATTTCTGTTTTATAAACAATCTGATTTCTGCTGCGCCGTGCATCTGAAAAATCCTCTTCTTCTCAAAAACACCTCATCTGAAAATAAAGATATCTTCAGTGCCCGACGGGTTATTGGATTGCAATCTCAACACCGTGAACACCATCAGGTTCTCTATATCCGCAGTCCATAAATTTTCACTGAATCATAAACCAAAGAATTGCAAACAACCTCTGTCCCCAATCATTCTGAACATACTTCATGTGTCCGACCGTTCCTCTGCATTCCTCTGTGTATGCCTGTATCTATACCTGTATGTAAGTTTGAGTGCCTGTCGGGCTGTATAAATGTATATATCAGTATCAAAACATGGGGTTTCACTTGCTTACTTATTTTAATTATAACAAGGGCAGGGAGACAGTCTGGAGAGAGTCCATCCAATGGCGGTTGTGGGGGTAAAAACAGACACAACTGGAAATGAATTATAATTTGCAGTTTGATGTCTGACTTATTTCTGAACGTTTAATAAGTAAATAAGTACTAATAGGTCGCCTCAGTTTATATGAATGCATGTATGTAGGCCCCTACGTATATACCTAATCAACTCAGGTGAAACTGAAGCAATGTTTGTTGAAAAGACCAAAGAGACACAAATAGCATGAAAGGAGACGCTATTGATCCACTAAAACAATTCGTTCATCGTGGAGGCTAATAATGACAGTAGATACGAGCAGCTGCAGCGTATTATCCATATGAAGGATAATTGCAGTGGATGCACTTCACAGCATTTGGATTAATGAACTGGATATGGACAGGCAAAGAATTAACAAAGATTGCAAAGATAAAAGAAGAGAAGACGATACAACCGATTTTCCTGTACGGATCGGAATGTTGGAAAATGCGAAAGCAAGATGAGAAAAGGATTCCTACAGTAGAAATAAGTTGGCTGCAGAAGATTGCAGGGATTTAGGCGCCCTTGAAACGGCATGGCCGTGTTACGGCGCCATATAAATTGTCGTAATTATTATTATTATGCAATACCACGGCAAAATTAGAAACTTCTCCAAATCAATATGCTAGACGGTTTAGACGCGTTTAGAGATACCAATGCTTTACAAGCAAGACTCTAATGAAAGACAAACAGGCTAAGACTGCGCTGGACAGATGATGACATAACTGGACTTGGACAAACACTGAGAGGAGCAATGGACTTGATAAATGACCGAGGACAATGGAGATCATTTATTCGCATCCATCGCAGCCAAATGGCTGGCCTCAGGAACTGATGATGATGATGATGATGATGATGATGATGATGATGATGATGATGATGATGATGATGATGATGATGATGATGATAGATGCTTATACTTGTACATATAATTATATAACTATTTAGTTATGTATATGTATGTGTCATGTATGTGTGTATGTATGTACGTGTGTATCTGTATATTTGTATGTATGTGTGTATGTCTGTTTATTTCTTCGTAGGTACTGTATATATGCGATTGGGGAATAGAAATGTCTTCCTAATGCAATTTGAGCTTCGTCGAATCTGCTGCAACCGTTGGCATTACACGCTTCAGCGAAACGAACCGCAAACGATTCGAAAGCACAATACACGACGAAAACAAATATATATACTTATTTATGTGCATGTACGTATATAAATATATTATATAATTATATACGTGTGTCTGCATCATTCATCGTATATATATATATATATATATTATGTTGGATATATATACAAACAATATGTACCGATATATTTGTATATGCTTATATTGGGTATGTACTATATAAACACATAGGGCCTACCTGCATAAAGAGTGCCCCACACAATATATATAACACTGAGATGTATATATTTATATGTAGCTATGTGTATGTTCATATATATTATGTATAAGAGCTTATTTGCTTGTTTGCTAATATATATGTATGTAAATGTATATATCATAAGTATATTTATTTCTGGTGTTAAATTGGTGCAGGCAGCCATTATTTCCGAAATCGAAGTTCAAAGTGCGTGACTATTGAATCATTTTTCGTCTCCATAGTTGGCTCGTGTGCGTCAGTGACGGCGGCGTCGTGTGTGGCCGGCGGTTGGATCAAAGACGGCGGCACCATCAAAGCAGCGGCGGCAGCAACCAAAGGCCGTGGCGGCAGTTTTGAAGGAGGAGCCACAAGAGCCTTTATTTACGGCTGGGGAGCCGTCATAAGGGACGGTGGATGAAAAACGTCAACATGCACGTCCACTGCCATTATTAGGTAGAGGAAAAGGAGGAGGAGGAGATTGAAGGACAGGAAGAGAAAGAGAAAAGAAAGGAGGAAGAGAAGGAAACAGAGGAGGAAAGAGAGAGAGAGAAAGAGGAAAAGGAGGAGGGGAAAAGGAAGAGAAAATGGAAAAGGAGGAAGAGGAAGAAGAAAAGGAGGAGGAAGAAGAAGAAGAGAAAGAGGAAAGGGAGGCGGAAGAGGAGGATACAGAGGAGGAAAGAGAAAGAGAAAGAGGAAAAGGAGGAGTAGGAAGAGGAAGAGAAAATGGAAAAGGAGGAAGAGGAAGAAGAAAAAGTGGAAAAGGCTGAAGACGAGGAAGAGGAAGAGAAGAAAGGAGAGGAAGAGAAAGTGGAAAAGAAGGAGTAGGAGGAAGAGCAGGAGGCGGAAAGGAGCAATGGAAAGTGGAAATGGAGGAGAAAGAGGAGGAGGAGGACGATGGAGAGATAGGCAAGTGGAAAAAGAGGAGGAGGAGGAAGAGCAGGGAGGAATGGATAGTAGAAATGGAGCAGAAGGCGGAGGAGGAAGAAGAAGTGGAGAAAGAGGACGAAGAAGAAGAAGAGTAGGAGGAAAGGAAGGACGCATGCAGAGGAAGAGGAGGAAGAGGATGAGGAAAAGAAAGAAAAGAAATGGAAAGAAGAGGAAGAGGACGAAATGGAGGAACTAGAGGAATGTGCGGAAGAGAAAGAGGAAGGCGAGGAGGTGGATGTCGAGGAGGAGGAAGAACAATTGGAGGCGGAGGACAATATACAATCAACCCCATTATATTATATTGGCCAATAATATCACATACAACAATAATGGTCCATTATTGGAGACGCATATAAACTGGATTATATAAGCAGTGGCGCACAAGATCACACAAACGCGTATTATTATATATATTTATATGTATATCTATATATGCATGTATATATACAAAAACTATACATAATGTGTATGCATACTCTATATAATGCATGTATAGTTCATATACTTATATATATATATATACGAAATAATTTTTAATCTAGCATCTGGGAAAGATAATTGATTTTATTTGCAGAATAATACAAGCATGGTAAACAAAACAATAAAGAGGATCATAAATGCTTAATTAGATAAGTAACAAATCAGATTATAGACAATTACATCCACCTGAATAGGTAATAAAAGGAGATGAAGTAAATGCAACGACAGTGAAAACAAGAATGAATGAATGAACGAACGAATGAATGGATGAATGAAGGAATGAAGGAATGAATGAATGAGTGAACGAACGAATGAATGGATGAATGAGTGAATGAATGAATGGATGAATGAATGAACGAATGAATTAATGAATTAACGAACGCATGAACGGATGAATTATTAATGAATGAATGAATGAATTATTTAATAAATGAGTGAATGAATGAATGAATAAGTGAATGAACGAATGAATGAAAGAACGAATGAACGAATGATCGAGTGAATGAGCCAAAGGATAAATGATGGGATAGAAGAGCGAATGAATGAACCATTATTGCCATTATAAGCAAACGTTGGTCTACTTTCGAATGCAGAAGTGTACCATAGGAATCCCATTTGCGGATACAATATTATGATACGTTTCAATTCCCATATGAACGTTCATTGCGGTTCTAATCAAATGCATATTCTATGAATGCCATCATCGAGTCTCATGAGACCGCAGATACTTCGCGTGTAGGCCTACGTAACTGCCCGTGTAGTCTGGCAGTGCCAGTCCGAAGCCTGGGGAAAGGAGGAGGGCGACGCTAATCATCTTTGTTATGGCACAGTGTCGTTAAACAACAACTAACCAAAAATAAGCTGTATTGAAACTCCGCCACTACCTTACCTGTGGTAGTGCCAGTACAAAGCATGGTGAAAGGAGGAGGGCGACGCTAATCATCTTTGTAATGATAGAGGAGTTAAACAGCAACTAATTTCCGTGTGTCTACCATGCGCGATGGTCCACAGGTTATCGTTCTGGATTGTCAATCGAGAGGTCGGGGTTCAAATCCCCACAAGGGCAGAAATTTGTTTCGATATTTCTGCTCTGCTTGCGTCCCGTAGCCAATTCAGCTATAACTAGTACACTGACTGTACACTGTCGGTGGGATGAGACGGCGAGGGAGAGGACTGACCATCCGCTCTCTATTGCCGAGGCAAAGAAAATGAAGTTGCTAAGACTTCATACCCATGGATGCCGCTCAGGATAACTTAGGGTATTCTTCTTTTTCAACTTCTTCTCCTTCTGCTCCTTTTCCACTACTCTTACTTCTCCTTCTTCTCCTTCTTTTCTCTCTCTTCTTCTCCTCCTTCTTCTCCTTCTTCTCCTTCTTTTCCTCTCTTCTTACTTCTCCTCCTTCTTCTCCTTCTTCTCCTCCTCCTTCTCCTTTCCTTCTTTTCTCTCTTCTTACTTCTCCTCCTTTCTCCTCCTCCTCCTTCTCCTCTCTTCTTACTTCTCCTCTTTCTCCTCCTCCTTCTCCTTCTCCTTCTTTTCCTCTCTTCTTACTTCTCCTTCTTCTCCTCCTTCTTTTCCTGTCTTCTTACTTCTCCTCCTTCTTATCCTTCTTCTTCTTCTTCTTCTCCTCCTCCCTCTTTTCCTCTCTTCTTATTTCTCCTCCTTCTTCTCCTCTTCCTTCTCCTTTTCCTTCTTTTCTTCTCTTCTTACTTCTCCTCCTTCTTCTTCTCCTTCTCCCTTCTCTTCCATATGGCAGAGAAATGAGCCACTTCTAAATTCTAACCGGTGGGACTTACCGATGTTCGTCGGAAGAGGAGTGGGAGGAAGAATGGTTTGAAGGCTGTTGCTTCGGGAAGGACTTTGCGTCTTCACCCGACCCAAGAACGAGGAAGAGGACGAACCGACCGTAGTAGACGGAAGAACCCTCTCGGTCAAGGCGGCTGCACAACCAATACATGCAATCATTAGATATAACTATTAAATAGTCATTCATTCGTTCGTCAATTCGATAATTCGAAGTTACTAATTGCAATTACCAGTGATGCAGTACTCGAGTCCGACTCGAGTCCGACTCGAGTCCGATTTTTTCAGAACTCGGACTCGGACTCGGACTCGGATTGTCATGACTCGGACTTGGACTCGGACTCGAAGGTCCAGGACTCGAATTTGACTCGCTGACTCGGTTTCCGAGTCGCAATTTTGCAATTTTGTCTCGCGATAAAATATGACTCGTCTACTTGCTTAGTGCTTACTCACGCGTTCAGAATAGTTTTATAAACTTAAGAGCACATTAGATTATTAACGAGCTCGCCATACGTGGAGTTAATGGGTGTATCAGACGCGCCCAAGAGAGAGGCCGTGTATAACCCTGGCATCACTGCGGCCGTTATAGAACTGGTATCACGTTGCGACATCTATCAGACGGAGACCCAGAAAAGAGCCGTTATACTGCCCCACCCGGCCCCACCCGCACATGGGATAAAGTCGGTATCGTATCGACATATTCATGTCCGATTGGGGGGGTCATAGGGGTTGATAACGGTTGCTTCCTCTTATTGACCCCCTTGCTTCTAGCCTTTGGCCGACCCCCGAGGGGGTCGGCTTGACCCCCTTGCTTCTACTTGACCCCCTCAAATTTGTTAACCACAGTCCTACGCTGTGGACTCCGATATAAGGCCTCCATGCCTACACCAAACGACTCCATTATGACCAGTCGGCCTGACCCAGCTTCTCCCTCCCTCTCTCCTAATCTCTCTGAAAACCCATGCACCGATATATATATATATATATATATATATATATATATATATATATATTATATATATATATATTATATATATATATATATATTATATATATATATATATTATATATATATATATATATATAATGGTCACCGTTGTCTTGAGTAGGCTAAAGTTAATCATATCCAGAGTTCCTTGGATCAGGTTTCCACCCAGTAGGCCTATGCTTCAGGCGTGCACGGACTCCGCGCTTAAGGCCTCCCATGGCACACTAGATAGTCGACCTGCTGACCTTTCCCTTTCCCTTTGCCAGACGGGGATACCGAAATATTTAGTACTTCATGGGCCAGGACAGGCGCTGAGTCATAACTCGTGGGATACCAGTACGCATGCCTTCATCGAACATTTTAGCGACATCAACTGAACGGTTTAAGAAATTGTAAGAAAACCGAGCAGCAGCTGCAGCAAGTTCTATATATGGAGTTCAAGGCAGCTATTTTGAGGGCACTGTGCACTGATTCCTCAAAAATTTCAGATTAACAAGACATTGAACCGAATCATGCCACAGCAGTTTATCAGCTTGAGTGAAGTAGCGCATCTATTAATTTTACTGAAGACTTTGCAGATATATCAAAGACAGAAAAGTTTTGTGTCTGGTAAGAGCCAAAGTTTCATATCATCATATATTGTATTGCACTGTATTTATTAATTTACATAGCGCCGTTCACATACAGCAGTGGCCATTCAGTAACGCTCCCAGTGCGAGAACCCCTAGAGAAGAAGGTTTTGAGGAGGAAGAAGGCTGTAGGAAGAGACCCAAAAAGAATGGTAACACGTAGAGAGGAGGGAAGGGCATTCCATAGGGAGGGCCCACTAGTGGCAACAGATCTAGTTTGGGCCAAAGTGGTCCTAACTCGTGGAACAAAAAAGGAGCGGAGAGGTCGATGAGAAACTGGAGACTGGAGCGAATGTGATCCCAAAGGTATTTAGGAGCAATGCCCAATTTGGACTTAAGGACTTATAGCGTTTGACTAACTGTGTTTCGCTAAAATTCGAAATTTCTATTGGAGGCGCTTGCCGTTATTCGCCCCGGACGTCAAAACACCTAAACACGCCACTAATCAAATCACTTGCATTGGAATTAACTGTCTCGGACAGGTGATAATGACTCCCCAATCCAGTGCTTTTCCCAACTTGAGTGTCGCGGCACCAAAGGGCGTCGTGAACGTATACCTAAGGTAGTTGGTTGTCAGAAAGGTAGAACAATAACATTTGTGCAGCTTTTTAAGTGAAAAAGTGTTAAAATTTATCACCACTAACATACGCCTATCAGTTTTTACATATTTGTTTAAACTGAAAGTTGTGTAGAAATAGTCGCAACCCGAGCGGTTTCATAAAGAAACGTTTCTTATGAGCAAAATAAAGAACTAATTTGAAGAAATATAGTTGATATTAACCCTCAATGGGTCCTTGGGGTGCAATTGCACCCCATGGCCGATTCTATGGCTACTCACGTGTTATTATTAAAATTTCAGCAGTTATCTTCTAGGACATTGTAAGTGAACCATTTTTTCATATACTCATGCATAAAACGATAAAAAAAAGTTGACGTCAATTTTTGCCAGCACAGATTCATCGGGGGTGCAAATGCACCCCAAAATTATAACGTTGATATTATGAACAAATTCAGGTAATTGGTGCTAATTAGGCCTACTGCAATAATTTGTTATGTTATTATCAATTATGTTAGAACATTCCTGATATTAGTTGGACCTTTTTAGAAGTCAGACATTTTGTTTTGCTTACATTTTCAGTATTTCAGTGGCAGAAGAATTGCTTACTCAGGGTATGACCTATGTAGGAACGATGCGCAAGAACAAACGAGACATTCCTCCAAGCATGATAGCAAAAAACAGAGACGAATTTTCTTCGATCTTTGCATTTGATGGCAACAAAACGTTGGTATCATATGTCCCAAAAAAGGGAAAGTCGGTCATTCTTTTGTCGACAATGCATCACGACAAGGTTGTCGATGGTCTGAAACAAAAACCAGAGATCATCCTTCATTACAATGCAACTAAGAGCGGAGTAGATAACATGGATCATTTGGCTTGCATCTACTCATGTAAACGAAAGATCAACAGGTGGCCAATGGTCCTATTCTTTGACATGCTTGACACAGCTGCCATTGCCAGTTTCGTGATCTGGATGTGCAATAACCCTGACTGGAATAAGTCGTCCAAAGCGATACGTCGTCGCCAATTCATCATCAGTCTCGGGGAGTCTCTTGCCGAGCCACTTATAAGAAGACGTTTGGACAAGCCAGCCCTGCTCAGAGGACCGATCATGGACGCAATCCAACTTATAGAACTGGACTCTGGAGAATTTGAAGCAGGAACTGAGATACCAGCTAAAGTGAAGAGGACACAGGGACGTTGTCATCTGTGCCCGCGCGAGTGTGACAGGAAGACGCGCAAATTCTGCGATAAGTGCTCTAGGCCTGCTTGTCCGGCACACTCTGTCAATAATTTACTGTGTGACAAATGTACGATTTAGATAATTATGTCATTTGTTAACTGGTGTAATATGTTGGCCGTATGGCATATCTTACCATCGACTAGTCCAGCGCAGAGAGCGCCTCTGAGTCGGTTTATTTCCTGAAGGGGCGCTATATAAATGTGTTGAATAAATAAATAAATAAATAAAACATTGAACAGTATGTTTATATAAAATACATGGTATTCGATTACCGGTAGACAGAGCGTATCGTTGATTTATATTCTCAAACACTTAGGGGGTGCATTTGAACCCCAAGGACCTGGAACGTAACTTTCTGACAAGGACCCATTGAGGGTTAAGGACAAAGGTGCCGCTGATATGCCGTTAGTAAGGGCGCAATGCACTCAAAAGGGTTGGGAATCACTGCCATAATGAATCTATCGGTACTTTATAAAATGTAGCCTATCTCACTCTTCTGTGTTACTTCGGCCACTGCAGTACGGCGCCCCGTTCGGGCCATCTGGTAGCCTAATTGTACTGCAGAAAGAACTTTGAGCAGATTGAAAATAATAAAAAAATTACTTGCGACCACCATCAGATATGAATGCCACTCTCAAAAAGTTTTATATAGGATAGTATATACTAGTGGTCTACTACACTAACTACTGCAAGGATCCTGAGTGGCCGAGTGGGTTGGTGCCTGCTCGTCACGCCGGCGCCCCGGGTTCGCTTCCCGGTCGGGTCGGTTTATCAGAGATTAATTTCTCGGATCTTTACTGCGGGTGGCTCGGTCGCAATTTAAACGTGGAGTACGAGGTTGCTTTCTGCCTCCGACACTAATCATCTTCGATATGATAAAGTGTCGTTAATTACACTAACTACTGCGCATATGGCATTATTTCAAATGTACTATCATATAAAGTTAATTACCATTTTTTTACCATGGAACGTGTCGCCTCCTCAAAAAAAACCTTGGCCCACACAAGCAATCCTCTAGATCCGATAAAGTTCTCGACCCCCTGCTTCTTCTTTGATCAAATCGGACCCTCCGACATATTCATGCATCAGGGCCATCGCCATCTGATAACGGTCGAAGAGGACCTGCCTGTGTGGGCCAAGGTTTTTTTTGAGGGTCGACACGTTCCATGGTAAAAAAAATGGTAATTAACTTTATATGATAGTACATTTGAAATAATGCCATATGCGCAGTAGTTAGTGTAGTAGACCACTAGTATATACTATCCTATATAAAACTTTTTGAGAGTGGCGTTCATATCTGATGGTGGTCGCAAGTAATTTTTTTATTATTTTCAATCTGCTCAAAGTTCTTTCTGCAGTACAATTAGGCTACCAGATGGCCCGAACGGGGCGCCGTACTGCAGTGGCCGAAGTAACACAGAAGAGTGAGATAGGCTACATTTTATAAAGTACCGATAGATTCATTATGGCAGTGATTCCCAACCCTTTTGAGTGCATTGCGCCCTTACTAACGGCATATCAGCGGCACCTTTGTCCTTAATATCAACTATATTTCTTCAAATTAGTTCTTTATTTTGCTCATAAGAAACGTTTCTTTATGAAACCGCTCGGGTTGCGACTATTTCTACACAACTTTCAGTTTAAACAAATATGTAAAAACTGATAGGCGTATGTTAGTGGTGATAAATTTTAACACTTTTTCACTTAAAAAGCTGCACAAATGTTATTGTTCTACCTTTCTGACAACCAACTACCTTAGGTATACGTTCACGACGCCCTTTGGTGCCGCGACACTCAAGTTGGGAAAAGCACTGGATTGGGGAGTCATTATCACCTGTCCGAGACAGTTAATTCCAATGCAAGTGATTTGATTAGTGGCGTGTTTAGGTGTTTTGACGTCCGGGGCGAATAACGGCAAGCGCCTCCAATAGAAATTTCGAATTTTAGCGAAACACAGTTAGTCAAACGCTATAAGTCCTTAAGTCCAAATTGGGCATTGCTCCTAAATACCTTTGGGATCACATTCGCTCCAGTCTCCAGTTTCTCATCGACCTCTCCGCTCCTTTTTTGTTCCACGAGTTAGGACCACTTTGGCCCAAACTAGATCTGTTGCCACTAGTGGGCCCTCCCTATGGAATGCCCTTCCCTCCTCTCTACGTGTTACCATTCTTTTTGGGTCTCTTCCTACAGCCTTCTTCCTCCTCAAAACCTTCTTCTCTAGGGGTTCTCGCACTGGGAGCGTTACTGAATGGCCACTGCTGTATGTGAACGGCGCTATGTAAATTAATAAATACAGTGCAATACAATATATGATGATATGAAACTTTGGCTCTTACCAGACACAAAACTTTTCTGTCTTTGATATATCTGCAAAGTCTTCAGTAAAATTAATAGATGCGCTACTTCACTCAAGCTGATAAACTGCTGTGGCATGATTCGGTTCAATGTCTTGTTAATCTGAAATTTTTGAGGAATCAGTGCACAGTGCCCTCAAAATAGCTGCCTTGAACTCCATATATAGAACTTGCTGCAGCTGCTGCTCGGTTTTCTTACAATTTCTTAAACCGTTCAGTTGATGTCGCTAAAATGTTCGATGAAGGCATGCGTACTGGTATCCCACGAGTTATGACTCAGCGCCTGTCCTGGCCCATGAAGTACTAAATATTTCGGTATCCCCGTCTGGCAAAGGGAAAGGGAAAGGTCAGCAGGTCGACTATCTAGTGTGCCATGGGAGGCCTTAAGCGCGGAGTCCGTGCACGCCTGAAGCATAGGCCTACTGGGTGGAAACCTGATCCAAGGAACTCTGGATATGATTAACTTTAGCCTACTCAAGACAACGGTGACCATTATATATATATATATATATATATATATATATATATATATATATATATATATATAATATATATATATATATATATATATATATATATATATATATATATATATATCGGTGCATGGGTTTTCAGAGAGATTAGGAGAGAGGGAGGGAGAAGCTGGGTCAGGCCGACTGGTCATAATGGAGTCGTTTGGTGTAGGCATGGAGGCCTTATATCGGAGTCCACAGCGTAGGACTGTGGTTAACAAATTTGAGGGGGTCAAGTAGAAGCAAGGGGGTCAAGCCGACCCCCTCGGGGGTCGGCCAAAGGCTAGAAGCAAGGGGGTCAATAAGAGGAAACGGTCGAATACCTGTCGGGATTCTTTGATCGGTTTCCAACCCAAGCATGTAACCGACATCAAATACAGCGCCAACAGTTCGCTCGTCATGGAATGCCGTTCGGTTATGTCGGATAATGGCCCTTTTGGTGCTGCAGAATTACTTGAGTTTGCAGCTGATGAGAATTCCAGACAAACACCAGTCCTCTTGAACGCGAGAACCCCAAGTAGCCTAATGGCAAGACAGAATCTGACGCCGTTAAGCGTCTGATGACCAAGACCAGCGAAGGGGAGTGAGACTCGTTTCTGGCCTGGCGGAATACAATCCGCGCAACTGGGCTGCCGAATGGCACTCGTAGATTAAGCGTTATATAGACAATAATTATAAATACGACATCTGGCGATATCGCAGCCCTCTGCCCACTAACCTTAGGAGCCGTTACGTACGTCTAATCTAACAGTCTAGAAATCAATTTTCAGTTAGTCTTGTAATTGAAATTATGGCTTAAGTCTCGAAACCAAAAGTTGTAGCGCATGCCTATAAAGACTATACGTTATTTTCAACCATCCGAAAACCGGTGCTAAGCAGTATAAAGCAAATTGCAGTCATCATTGGAAAAGTATGTCACAATTAACGTCCAACTTCACAAGGCATCTGCAACGAATGCATACAGCACAGTGAGTTCATTGTACTAAGTCTTGTACTTTTTACTGTTATCGTGGAAATGCCAAATTATCAATGACGTTGATTAATCATTGGTGCACTTACAGTTTTAGGGTTTCCCGCCACGAGTGCACCTGTTGAACGTGTGTTCAGCAGTGGGGAATTTTTATGCGTCCTCATCGTTCCAGATTGTCAAACAAAACTTGTCGAATTTAGTGTTTTTGAAATGCAAGTTGGACAAATTATATTAATTCTTTCATCAAAAATTTAATTGTGCTGTTATTTTTTTGCCATTAAATTGCATGTTTCAGTGAATTTTGGGTTTGAAGGACTTGGACTCGGACTCGGACTCGATCTTTTGTGACTCGGACTCGGACTCGAGCAACTCTGGACTCGGACTCGAGCAACTCTGGACTCGGACTCGACTCGGACTCGGCTTAGGTGGACTCGACTACATCACTGGCAATTACTGACCCTTTGGATATAAACCTGGACACGGTTTGGATTTGGTGCGTCAACGGTGGATGCCTTGTCAATCAATCAATCAATCAATCAATCAATCAATCAATCAATCAATCAATCAATCAATCAATCAATCAATCAATCAATCAATCAATCAATCAATCAATCAATCAATCAATCAATCAATCAATCAATCAACCAATCAATCAATCAATCAATCAATCAATCAATCAATCAATCAATCGAAATTTATATAGCGCCTCTTCAAGACATCTTGCAGAGGCGTTCCCGACCGAGGCGTGGCGGAGAACTATCTTGAGCAACTGATAGAGCGGAGAGGAGGGGGAACCTGGAGAGGAGACGAATCTCCAGAGGAAGTACGTTCCATGTCGTTGAACCGATTACGGAAAATGCCCGGCGCTACGTAGTCGCAGTGCGAGGAAAAGGGACAGTCAAGGGTGCAATAGAAGTTACTATTTACAATTACTAATTACAATACGAATATGACATACGTCGCGTCGTGGTTGCTGCTAGAACGGGACTGAAGAATTCGAGTCCACAATCGTCCCTGGACATGACCATGAACTCGTATCGGGTATTGACCTCCAGTCCGTAGAGAGTCATCCACGTCGAGTTATCAGGAAGGACCTTCAACGTCTGCCAACCATTGGCTGCCTCTCTCTCAGACCTATGCCTACAGACAACGATACAAACACACACACATACAGATACACAGAGACACATAGGCACACATACACATAAGCACACATAGACATAAGCACACATAGACATGCATTGATGTAGGAAATATACTGTCTGTCTTTATGTCTGTCTGTGTTTCAGTGTGTCTATCTGCCCCTCTGTCTGTCAGACAGACAGACAGAAGGGCAGATAGACACACACTTAATTTATTAAGACTGTATGTCTGTCTGCCCGTCTGTCTGTCTGTCTGTCCGTCTGTCTGTCCGTCTGTCCGTCTGTCTGTCTGTCCGTCTGCCTGTCCCTTCCTAGTAGCTTCTTCTTTTAAAATATGGTAGCGTCCACGGAAAAAGTACTATCATGTAATCTATTGTACTCAAGAACAACACACTTAGTAGGGTACTTAATTTTACTTATATCTTTTAAATTTACAGCAAATGTTTAAATTATACCAGTCCGTTACTGTGGTGGCAAAATGTACGTAGGCCGCCCTATTTCCTTGCACGAAATATATAATGTTCTTACACCAATAAAGTTCGAGTCACTGTGGTGGCCAGAATTCCAAAATGTCATCTAGAATAGCGCTGAATGCCATTGAATTTAAAATACGAATAACCTTAGGCCTACTAACAGCGAATGATGATGAAGATCGCGAGTTTAAGGATATCTGATGGCAAAAAGGCCGTTGACGTCGGCAGAAATTATTTTGCTTTTATTAATACAATTCTTCTTTATTAACTGAGAGCTAGACATTAGACAATCTACCTTGACGAAATAGCAGCGAGTGTGTGTCCACAGTTTAACGGCAGCTTATGACAACATAGGCCGTTGCCGCCGACAAAGATTAGTGTTTGGCATATTACAGCTCAATAATCAAGTATAGTGTCTGCTTTAACTTATAAGGCGAAAGTGACACTTAAAAGAGGTGTGTAATTATTCTGAACATTTCTCACCGTTCCTATTGCATAATACAGTTCCATGAATTAATTAATTCATAACAGATAGAGTGGATCGATGTTTAGCATTGAAGGCCATTTTGTCAACTGACCATAGAACGTAGTGTTGTTGGCAACCATTGTGGTACGAAGGAAGCCAAGACAATCGAATACAATTCGTAGACGTCTGAGCGGTTAGATTGTACGGACCATGAGAAGCAACTGCAACAATGCACAGAAAGACAGATTTTCATTCAAAACCACACAATAATTATCGTAATTGTAATCGACCTTTTTGGGGATCCTGAGTGGCCGAGTGGGTTGGTAGCCTGCTCGTCACGCCGGCGCCCCGGGTTCGCTTCCCGGTCGGGTCGGTTTATCAGAGATATTTCTCGGATCTTTACAGCGGGTGGCTCGGTCGCATTATAAACGTGGAGTACAATACAATACACAATACAACACATCACAATACAACTGGGGCGCGGTGGTTTGGGGTATGTTCGGTGCCTTGCAGCTGGAGGGTTGCGGGTTCGAATCCACCTCAAAGTCGCCGCGTAGGGACCCTGGGCAAGTCCTTCACTCGCAATTGCTCATGCGCTTCGGCGTGAAACTCCGATTCAGCGTTCGCGCAGTAGTCGGGAGCGCCTCTGAATGGGAAATCTGGTAGGGGCGCTATAACAAGTGTTCAAATACAATACAATACAATACAATACAATACAATACAATACAATACAATACAATACAATACAATACAATACAATACAATACAATACAATACAATACAATACAATACAATACAATACAATACAATACAATATAGCACCACTCAAAAAGCAAAAACAAGTCAGAGGCGACTCTCTACGCTAGCCTATTACGATGTTAACCCTCGGGCTACCAAGGGAAGGGGTGGTTGCCACCCCCCCTAAGTTTTTTTCATCTCAAACTTTTTCCGTATGGAATAAAAATTTCACCTTTTAGGTAGCTGTAGGGGGTTCATTTACACACGTTTTGAGGTAAACTGTGAGATGATATCTCACACGGTTCAAAAGTGATACCCAATATACCCGAGGCACCAAGGGGGTGGATACCACCCCCTAGATTTTCGACTATATCTTATCCGTCATTTAATATTAAGAGACACAAATTTTACCACTCTATAGAGGGAATGTGGGGCTACATTTCTATGGTCACTGAGTTGACCTGAGACAACCGGAAGTGCTCAAAATAAATAATAATACGCGTAATAAGCGTGAAAAATGGCTGAATGGAAGCACTCCCCCCTTAGTTTTTGTCTGTAGCGTATTCATTTGTGTTCCTGGAAGAGAAACAAAAATACCATTCTTTAGAGGGAATGAAGGGCTTCATTTGCATACCTACATCTTTGTCTTTTGAATACCGGAAGTGATCAAAATAAATAATAATACGCGTAATCTGTGTGAAAATGGCTGAATACAGCATTACAACGTAAACCGATATAATATATGT